>JAQGAA010003130.1:0-11365 GCA_034696425.1 Isotoma viridis
ATTTGCCTAATGTAGGACTAGAACGAGATATGTGGCAGTTCATGGTGAGATTATTTCGTAATTTGTATCGCTAAGCTATATTGATTTGCTCATGAAAACACCGTCCAATTCATAACCTAACTTTCTATAGTAGTTTCTCGTCCCAACTCCCGATATGACAGATATTTTCGTACTTCCATGTTCATATTTTGAAATTCTTTCAGCCTCTTCCATTAATAATGTGCCATATCCTTGATGTTGGAAGTTTCTAGGATTCTTTGCTTTGACAGGTACCACTGAGCCGTACACATGAAGCTCACGAACAATTGAAGTAGCTTGAGGACGTAATTCGGGTCGGAAAGTATCTGGAGAACATTTTCGTAAACGCAGAAGTCCTATTAAAATGTCTTGATCAGGATCTTCATAAGACAAGAATGTTTCCCAACCTCCGTTTGCTTGATAATCCCGTCGAATCAGCTCAACCTATTTATAATAAAATCATGGTTCATACAAAACAACATTCAGTTCGATTTACATAAAAATTAATATAAATAACTAACCTTCTCTGGACGTATTTTGTTATGAATTTCTTGGATTCCGACTTCCCTTGTCCTTACGTCACGACATTCCAAACCCAAGTCTTTCATTCTGGCTAATGCTAACTCTCTGAGATTTCCGTGTTCAACCCCTGATGTAACTAAAGGCATGGGGATATCCCGTTGTACTCGATACACTCGCGTCCATGGAGGAACCAAGGATAATATGTTAGCGACGAGATCTACAAGGGTATTTGGGGGATAGGACTTGTACCTTCCAGCTTTCCACAACTCGTACAAACCTGTACCTCGAATGACGAGTGTTGGGTATAATTTCATCCCATCTGGACGGAAATTGGGATTTTCGAAGAGTTCCTAATTTCAACAACAGTTAATTAAGGAAATGTTTTAATGAGGTAAAAGTTTTCACGGTCCTCCACAAACAAACTGAATACAAATTACGAAATAATCTCACCATGAACTGCCACATATCTCGTTCTAGTCCTACATTAGGCAAATCAGGCATCATATGGGTAACAACTTTAAATCCACAGTCTTTGGCTAACTGGAAGCTTTCGCATACTGCTTTAACAGTATGACCCCGATTTGTATCTCGAGCAACATCTTCGTAAACAGACTGCACGCCAATTTCCAATCTCGTACATCCATAATTCAGCATGTCACTCAAATGCCGTTTCAAACAGTAATCTGGGCGAGTTTCAATAGTAATACCAATACACTTTGTGTGGCTTCTTTCAGAATAATAAACTGCTTCCTTCACATTGTTTGAAGTGTGACCAGAAAGGGCATCGTGTAAGTTTCGGATAAAGTAATCTCTGTAGTCTACAGGAAGACTCATGAAAGTCCTATAAAATAAATCCATTTTAATTGTAATAAGTCATGTCGTTAAAAAACATTTGTTCAAATGCAAGCTATTGTTAATCGTTACTTACCCTCCCATCACAATAAATTCAACTTTGTCAACACTGTGGCCAAGTAGTTTCAACTGAAATTACAATAAAACAAAAACTGAAAATCTTAGAATCGAAATGTGAGAATTACACAACTTTCTAATTAAGTTTTGTTAATTGTATCATCATTCGGATCTCTTCTGTATTGCGGTAAATCGTACCTGCTCTACCCGATGTCTTGTCTGTAAATAGGGATTATATCGTGCCCTAATTGCTCTCATGGACGTTGGCTCGTAACCAGTATATGATTGAGTCGAGTATTCAAAGTCAGAATCAGGACCACCTTGAGAAAAATAATTAAAAGTCTTGTAAGCAAACATTACCAACAATTACAAACTACAAAGATAGATAAACATTTTATTTAAAAAAAAACTAAAAACATGCTCTATTCCGTACCTGGACAATATACGCAAATGTTTCCAGTCATGCTAATGTGGGGACATCGGTGAGGCTTGCACATCACTGCTACAATAGCAATCTGGCAAAACAAAACAAAAAATCATAACTCTAACAAGGGTTACCTTACGTCCCAGTTTTTCCTGGAAATTTCTCAATTTTTAGACCCAAACCTTCTGAACTTTTAGTTACTCTTCAAAATATAATCAATAGTTGATATTAAACTACTATAATAATTCTTACCCCACTAGCAGTTCGAACAGGTTTAGCTCTCAACTTTGGCAAAAGAGCCCTTCGATGTTCAATAGGAACAGCAGCAATAATATCCGTAAGCCTTGGAGAAGACTCTAGTCCATACTTGCCACTAATCTTAGTCTTCAATTTCGTCACCGTTTCAGCTGTATCCTTTTTATCCTTTGATGACACACTACTCGACTTATTATTCGACTGATTCAAAAGCGTCTGAATTATTTCCCCTATAGCAAGCATCTGCCTTTGACTTAAAGGCATTGCCTTCAACTCTTCGGGTAATCTCTTACCCATTTTAATAACTAAAACTAAATTTACTTCTCAAAACTAACTTTTTCGAAATTTCCAAAAAAAACAAATAAATTCACTAACTCCGCACACTTCCGTTTCAAAACAGAAGTTTTGCGACGACACATGTAAATTTAAACTTCGCGGATATCTTTACTCCGCTAAAATCATATAATTTATTATTATTATTATTGCAAAAATGAGAAAGTACTGACTACGTGCGCGTGGAGTGAGTGCGACTTGACAGAAAGAAAGTGAATGGTGAAAGCAGGTGAAAGCAAGGTATGATGGAAACATTCATTTTTGAAACTTTAAAACTAGAAATTTATTTCATTTTTTTCAAAAACAAAACAAGACAGTTCAAATAGTATTTAAAAATAATTTTTTAATTAACTTTTTTAAATGTATTTAATTGTGAAAGTTTAACTCGGTGAAAGTAACTTTCTCCGATTGCATAGAATACTTGGTTTTGGTCGTCGATAAGTTTTCGTATCGTTATTGTTTTGCGATGCGCGGTGGGTTCGTTGGAAAGCTGTGGAACACTTCTCCAGTCTGCGGCTGCGTTACAGCAAAAAAATAATCTGACAGAAGTAATGAGCAGAGAAGAGAGAGCAAACGCAAAAGCCTAAACATTTTAATTCTCTAAAATTTTAGCAACATAATTTACTAAATTAATCTTCTTTCAAATTAGCGTTTAACAACAAGAACGCTTATGAATCCTTTTCCAAAAAATCGAAACGTTAAAATAAATAGACTTCAAAAAATTTCCAAAAAGATTAAAGGTCAATTACGACCTACAGAGAGAAAATAAAATACCGTAAATCTTGATTTAGATCCCCCCATGTTTTTTAACCCCCTACCCTATAAAGTAAAATATTTTAGTTATTTTAATGTTCAAGTTTTTTTTAACTTCGTTCGGAATTTTATTTTTAATTATGGTGTGAAAGCAAAATATTTTTATCTTTGGTACACTTCAGACAGGAAGTAAGATTTATTTTAAAGATGCTATGACTTAGGATTTCCTGGTAGCCAGCCAGAGTGTTTCTTAGAGGTTGAAGGTTGAGGTTGTCTATCTGAATTTCTTTCTGAATTAGTGGCAGCTAGTGGTGATGATGGTTTTGGGGTTTGACATGCTTCAGTTTCCGTTTCTGATGGTAATGCTTGTGGCTGTTGTCGGTCTCGATCACCAGTAATTTTATTAGTTAAATTCGTAAAAGCTTTTCCTAACTTACTTTTAATTGATCCCGTACTTTGTGACTTTGTTACTGAACCCACTCTATTTCTTAGATGGGAATATAAACCTTTACCGGGTTCTGGTTGTTGAGAAGAGTCGACTTTGCGAAAATGAGAAGGTCTTAATGTTGCATCTTGGTCAGGACCCCTTTGGAATCTAAAGGAACTTGAACGGGTCGGAAGTAAAAGATGTCTTTGACCTGTTTGTACTGAAGCCCCTGTTATTCCACTTTCCTCCATAACAGCAGAAGTATTCCTTCTACCCAGTCTAGGAGTAACTATTGGGATTCTATTTGTAGAAGACGAAGTTACTGATGATTCTAACCCTTGAATTTCTCCTGGACTACTTTCTCCAAAAGAGTCCAGTAGGAATCTATCGATTGTAAAATCTACACATGAAGCATGTTCTCGGCTACTTGTAATATTTAGATCACCCATTCCGTTATTATTACTACCTATGCCCCCACCTAAATGTCTTCGTGTACCTAATGGAGAGCACCATACAGGAAGTTTTCCCATTTTCGGGAATGGTCTTTGTCCTGATATTGGTTGTGGAGATTGGGGTAAATTATCAGATTTTAATTTTGGAGTTACTTCGACAATTCTTGGTGGTGGGGGTCTTGGCAGAACCTTAGGACTGGGATTTTGTGTACCCGTTGACACTTGGATAGGCGGGTCTGTCATGTTTGCAGACTCATCTGGAGATTCGGTTCGAATTCCGACGGTACAAGATTGCAAAACAGGCGATGTTGTTAAATGTAAGGATGGGGATGGAGCTTGGCTACTACTTTGCTGAAGAATATTTTTCACAAGTGAAGGAGATTTTAGATTTTGTTCTATCAAAACGATTTTCTCCGTATCTGAATCATCTACAAGAATCGGAGTAAAAATTGTTCTTTTAGTAGGGACAAATATTCCTGTTTGAGAGGGTTCATCTCCAAAATATTCTTCATTATCTTCTTCATCTTCAACAACGACAGGTTTAGCTTTGACAATAACTTCCGTTTGAGATTCCGCATCCTTCAGAGTATTTAAATTTTCATTTTCTTCGCTAACGGTTTTTAAAAGTCCACACATTTCTCCTTCGTCATCCGATGTAAATGCGCTTAATGAGGGTGATCTTGCAGACAAAGGTGTTGAAATTGCTTCTGAAGATCTTCGTCGACAACCTGGAAACTCAGCTCGGTAAAAATCCGAATCTGTGTTTGAAGCTCCACTATTACCTTTATCATGAGTTGCAAAAGAATCTGTGGCTTCTTCAAAATCAGAAGAGCTTCCTGATGACATCTGTAAATTTACAAAATTTAATCACTCAATAAATCAATAAGATTGATAAGTATAGTTTAGTATTATGGCTTACAACCGGAATTATTTGGTTTTCATACAATTGAGATTTTAAAATTAAATCGGATTTACTTACTCTGCGTTCTTCCATGCCAATTCGTTGAAACTCACCCACTTCACAACATCCACCATCACCATCATCATCACATTCATCCTTCCTACTTTCGATTTCTCTAGAAGAGAAAGCAGGAATGTCCTCATTATCATCATCATCATAAGTAGCTTCCTCCTCATTAAATTCCCTCCTAACTAGATCTTCGACCTCAACCACTTCATCTTGATCTTGAAATTCTTCATAATCTTGATCCGGTGGGGGTCCGTAATATTTCGGGTGTAACAAAGCCATAGTAGAACTCTCAGGTTGAATTCCTTGTTTTTCTTCCCATTCGTACAACTTTTTCGTAAACTTTTCCGTAAGTTTCTCAACTTTGCATTTGGCTGTAGGTGTTCGAATCCATACTTCCGTAGGGCTTGTATTCTGTAAAGCTTGTTTCATTTTTTCCAATCTTGCTTCCCTTTCTACATACTTTTTCATCTCGCGTTCTAATCTTTTTTTCTCAACTTCTATTTTTTCCAATTGTTTTTCCAACCATGCTAACTCTTTTTGCCTAGAACTATCGGAATTCTTCTTTTTACGTAGGAGTTTGCTCTTATTCGTAGTTATTGATGGAGCTTCTGGACTCGAAGTTCCCCTGCGGGTTGTATGCTGGGATGTACCAGCAGAATCAGGTGTTTTACTTGTATTCCTACTTTGATGGCTTCCACGACTACTACCTGGACCACTCCCTTCAGGACTAAGAAGACTATGGGGGCTCACCCCACTTGTCTTAATGCACTCCCATTCATGAAGCTTTTTTGAAAAATCTTCAGGAAGAAGTTGTTGTAACTCTTCGTCTGTATAAGTTACTTTTCCCGTGCTTAGTTTCCACATTTCCCATTGCTGCAACTTTTTTCTAAAGTCTTCAGACAAGTTTTCCGTCGTATTTTTATGATCCGGTTTGTACTCACTCATTCTCTGGTGTAACTCTTCAGATAAGCGTTTTTGTAATTTTGCATAATTCTGTTGAATTTTTTCTGTTTCTTCAGCACCATACGTTTCTGAAACATCGTCATTATCATTGGGCTTTTTCATGCAATTTATACTAGAAAGAGGAAGGCCGTTATTAGAATCAGAAGTACTTTGAGTACTTGGCCCGTCCAGTATGCAAGTTCCAACTCGTTGGTTATCAAATTCGAAAGATTTCTTATGCAACGGAGTTGAAGGAGCAGATGAAACTGTAGATGGCTGAAGATAAGATTGGGTCTCAAGTTTATTTCTCAAACTGCCTCTACGATACGAGTGGGCGGATGTACTATGAATAATTGCTGTTTTCACCTTGTCCCAAGTTTTCTTTAAGATTTTAGGTTTCTGATGATGCTTCTTAATTGAACCTTGGCTAGTAAACGATTTACTTTCAGGTGCACTACTACAATCTTCTTTAACCAAAACTAAAAATATATTAGGAAGAGACTTAGATTTCCCTGATGAATAGTGATGATGATGATAGTGCAAAAAAGTCGTAGAATTTTGTGATGATAAATTCTGAAGAGATTTTATTGCTTGATTATTAGTATCCATCTTTCTTACATCACTCAATTTTCTGAATGAGATGATGAGACTTTCTACATTTCTACTTGTGTGTTAAAGCGATTTTAATATATTAGGATCAGAAAGATGCTGTTTCTAGTGTAATAAGTTCATCATCATCATCATATGCATTTTCTATTTTTGGTGACTTTTTCTTTTTCATGATATTGGTATTTTTAGAATCCTTTGGTTCGGGTTCCGGTGTACTAACGTTATTACTCTTATTACAGACTTGTACAAACTGCTCAACTGATACGGATAATACTTTTAAATGAATATGAAGTTGGAGGTGAGAGGGTGAGGGAAACCGAGTTTTACTCCGCATAAAAGTGAATTGAGGGAACCGGGTGCTACACTGTGTACTACTTTATTTATCGGTGTGTATGATGTTCGAAGAAAAAGAAAAACCCGTTCCGGATGACATGTTAGTAGAAGAGAAATCAACTCGTCAGTGGATTTGGCTCATCCAAGAGTTTTTAAAATCTTTCGAATGGCTGGCCAACGGTTTTGTATTGGTATGCGCATTAACTTTAAATTGTTTATCTTTAATGCAAACAAATGCCATAATTGTTGACAAGTGGTATTCATGAATCATGTATTTTAAACACAAACCATACATGCATTTTTAATGATGTGATGATGCTTAGGATTTTTATCAAGAAGATCATTGGCAACGATTACCTTCGTCTTGGCAAGAATTTCTACCATGTTTGACTCCAGAAGATTTAGCATTATGGCTTGACTTAAAGCGTAACGATGGCTGGAAACCCGTTCTACAAAGGTCAGCTTTCTTCTACAAAAAATTTGCGAATTATTGAAATGAAAGTTTCCTTTAATTCTATCCGTGGCACACAGGGGTACTTCTGTTCCTCCTTTGGGGTTGACTGCATTCAGAGCTAGTATGCAAGTTCTGTCGTTAAAAAGAATCTCAAGTAACCTGAAGGATTTTAATGTGATTCAGAATGACAAAGTAAATGCTCAAGAACAATTTAGAAATCTGTTTAGTAGACATGTCAAACCAAAAAAACGACATGAAATTGAAAGGTTTTCTAAAGTCGTATCCAGCATATGTCAAGAAACTTCGGCTAAACATGTCTTTGATGTTGGATCCGGTTTGGGCCATTTAGCTCGGTACCTAACTTACGGATGTGGACTCAATCTTACTTGCGTTGACTATATTGATAAATTTGGAGAAAATGCCACGTATGGGTTTACCTTATATGTACATACGAATGCTATTATTGAAATTTATGGTATGTACATTAAATCTAATGTCATACATACATACTCATTGCAGGAAATTTGATGAGGAACTAAAGCAGTTTTTGTCAAAGAAAAACTATCTGGATTTTCCACAGCCTCCTTCCCATTTATGTCTTAAATTAGAACTGAATAAGCATGAAAAACATTTACAAGCCGAAGACGATTCTGAGTTTGGAATTATCGGACTACATTCTTGTGGTAATCTGGGTCCTGTTATAATACACAACTATGTCAATTCTCCTGCCAGATTTGTAGTTTCTGTTGGATGTTGTTACATGAAATTAGATGATAATGGGTAAATAAAATAAAATAATGCTTTTTAGACAGCTCCTATTGAGTGTCAATTAAATGTGGTTTGCATAATCAAATTATAATGAATTTTTGAAGTTTTCCGTTAAGTGAGTTTGGAAAAACTCTTGGAATCAAACTTAGTTACGAAGCTTTAGAGGTATCTTGCCATGCACTCGAACAATACTGCAAGCGACTGGAAGATGGACAAGTTTTAAAACTTATGGTTAGTTTGTTACGGATAAAATGTTAGAAATGCATTTATTAAATTTTGCTAATCTTTTATGAAATTTGACTTTTTGTAGACCCATGCTTATAGAGGCACATTAGAAACAATACTAATTAACAATTTTGGAATTCGAAGAGCTGGCCTTCGTGGCGTTCGTCATACTGAGAAACTATCATTTGAAGAGTAAGTTTGACAAATGTTTGCCATGCCTCAAATAATTGTTTAGCATACGAAGTTTAAATTTATTGAGATAGAAAATTTTGTAATGTTTCAGATACGCATTTCAAGCAATAAGAAATCTAGAAGGAGTTCAACTAACTAAAGAACTTTTGAACACTGAGCAAGTTGAGAGAATGTTAAAAGACTGGTATAAAGTAGTTTTATTTTATTCACTTCGACTTCTTATAGCTAACGTTGTTGAGACCGTAGTAATTTTAGACAGAGCACTTTTTATTCAAGAAAATGTTAAGAACGGTAGTGTAAAAATCGTACCTCTCTTTGACGCAATGTTGAGTCCGAGAAACTTTGCAGTCATTGGAGTAAAAGGCAATACTAATTCTAATTCATGACAGAAGAGAAGAGATAAATATTTACATTATAATAAATATTGCGAAAACAGGTTAATTCATTAAATCACATTAATTTTAAATAAACCAAACAGATTTCAAAGAGAGTTGAAGAATACAAGAATAATAAATTCTTAACCTTATTTGCTATTTTAATATAACTTATTATTACGTATTAGTATTAGTTCGATATTCGGTAGGTACGTCAGTACATGAGCAGGATAAAATTCTCGAATAAAATCATATCGACATTACATTACTGAAATTAAATAAAATCAAACTAATAAACTAATGAATATTTACATGTGTACTCGAAGAAATAATTTCTTTGTTCATATCACACAAATAATGGAAATATTGAAGGACAAGCTAATAAACTAAATCAATACTAGGTAATCATATATTTTCTCGTCTTTAGTAAAAACAAGGTAATGAGTCACCCTTTACAAATATAAATATAAACTTAAGATTAGCCATCAGTAAGCGCAAAAATAAAAATTAACGACCAAGCAACACGAATAATAGCAGCATGCGGAATTATTATTTCTTTGGAGTGATCAGTGATGCTTCTTTGGATATTGCATAGAAAACTGATAAATTATAATTCATAAATGTTAATAATACGACACTTAAAAGAGCTAAGCTAGCAGCATTTAGATTTTTCGGGTAATGCTTCAGGAAGTAATGAAGAACTGTTCGGTGTACTTCTATTAAATCCGCTTTTTATTCCTTCCCAATGCTCATCATCTACCTTGTACTCGCCTGCTTGAACTTTGTTATAAATCTCCTGTGTGACAACTTGAAATGCTTCTTCAACATTCTTCCCAGTCTTTGCTGACGTTTCAATGAAATGGACATCCATAGATGATGCCTTAGTGAAGGCTTCTTCTGTAGTTACTTGGCGTAGTTCATTTAAGTCACCTTTGCAACCAACCATTAGGAACACAGGCTGAAGAGGTTCAATATGTTTTCTAGCTTCTGCCATCCAGTTAGGAATTTTTTCAAAGGAAGAGCGATTTGTGATGTCGTAGCATACGACGGCTCCAACTGAATTCCTGTAGTAGGATTTTGTGATCGATCTATTGATAAATGAATTAGCAAGTTAACACAACTTTTCAGCCGAGGACTCATCCAACTTAAATCATTAACTGTGGATTGAAAAACTACCTAAATCTTTCTTGACCTGCTGTATCCCAAAGCTGTAACTTTATTTTTGTTCCATCTCGGACCTGAACCAATCTCGCGAAGAAGTCCACTCCTACAGTTGGATCTGATACCTGTAATTATTAAAAAGGATTATTACATCAATTAATTCCTAGATTTCAGGACATTTGAAACACAGCTTTGTATCATATCGTTATCAATTTATTAGCACATACCTCTGAGAACTTTCCATCAGTAAAGTATCTCAATAAGGTACTTTTACCAACTGTTGTATCGCCAATTAATATTAGTCTAAACTGGTAGTCAAATATAGGATCCATCAAGTCTCGGAGGGGTATGAGTTCTCTCCTCGTCCTATAGCTATCGAAATCTTGGAAGAACGCCGTCGTAACGGTTTGCTGTCACCACTGCGCGAACAATTTATGAAGTTGATGTCTTCACGTATTTCAGTAATTGTTTATTCAGCGTTGAAACTTTAACAGAATGTGTCTTGGGATTGCTTGATTAAAATACGATGACATCAAGTTAATACTGACAACTGATGACTGGCCACTTCTTTCTTCAACTATAAAAAAAGTTTACCAAAGACAATAATCAAACATTTGGATTTTAATATTTATATGATTGACTGGTCGAGTTGTTTTAAATCCCACGAGTCAATACAAGCTAGCTCGTCCGGTACACTTTACTTTACTTCCAGAGAAGTTAGGCTATCTGTATTGTATAATAAAGATGAATAGAGAGATCCTTGACTACAAACAAAACTTTTGTGACTGTTCTGACTTCTGATCGTGATTACTATCTTACTAAAATTCCTGTTTAAAAATTTTGGAACCGTCACTACTTTATATTTATCGCGTCAAATTAAGCTAATAAATTCCTATTCTTGACTTACTATCTGACTTAATATTGACCATTTTGTGACCATTATGGATATGGACTATGGACTACAAATAAATAAATATGTATGTCTTAGCAATGTTTGCTTAGTTTACTCATTATTATTTAGTTAGATAATATTAAAAGTAGAAATGCAGCTACAGCTATATAATCTTATGCGTTTGCTTATTTATGCTATCATTTATTTATTAAATACTGATCATGGATTGACCCTTTGACCCCCACCCACTACCACTGACTGATATTTAGACCATGTTTATTTGCTATTTTATTTTGTGATGTGGATGTGGTTCATCATTCATAATAATCAAATTTGAATAATATTCACTATT
>JAQGAA010003131.1:0-11361 GCA_034696425.1 Isotoma viridis
TTTATTTTTGTCTGTGACCTCCAGACGGTCAATATCCTAGAATAATACACAATAAATTACTTATAATTACTTTGTACTTAAAAATTTAATAATTCGGTTTCGGAAGAATTCCGTCTTTCTCTGTCTGTTGTCTGTTCTTTGCTCTAGCTCTGACAAATCTGCATATTATAAACTGCACTCACTCGTAACAACACTTTGTTGTCAAACTCCCAGACTCCCAGCATGCATTCAAAAATACACTTTCACGCGAACAATTTTTACTCAATGACAGTGTGGGCAAAAGTAAGTAGAAACATATTTACAACCAGCAGCAGCCGCTGTAAAAAAGCTGCAGCCGTAACATTTGAGTTTGATATTTTGATTTGGCAAAGAATACACAAGGATTAATTTATATCAATACAGATCAACTTCATTCAACTCGCTCAATATCGAATAGGAAGCCAGTGAGGCAAATTGAGGGAAATAATTTTTGGCGAATGTGATAATTGCCTTTTGTTATTTTGCCAATAATCTGCTCTATTTAGTTAACAAAGGGTATCCATCATTCCTCTTTATAAAATACAGTTCACAGTTAAAAAACTACTCGAGTGTGGAAAGTGTGGATATGATATTTTTACGGGTTTATTCCTAGTTTTACTTTAAATTAAAAATTATTTCTGATTTTATTTCATACTTTTATAATTTGTAATTAATTATGATTATGAGTTAGAATTAGGCTCAGGCCACTCAGGTGATAAAAAATCAAGATCTCAGGTTCACAACACGCCAGTTATTTATGGGCAATGGGTAATTAACTAGTTCTAATTCATTTGTGTGGATTTGGAATTGTGATTTATAAAGCAAGCCTTTGTGCTGTGCCTTTAATTTATAAACCTTTGTTTGACCTTGTCTTCAAATGTCAAAATCATTTGAATTTTTGATAGAGAGTTTGCGTGATTTTGTTTTGGATTTATTTCAACTGTCAACTGTTTAATATTTGTGGTTTCCTTTAATGACCCTTATCCAGCTTAATGATTTTGGTCATTACACATTAGTGATTGAGGTAGGTTGTAGACTGTTAACTGTAACCCCCTCCACCCTCTGGACTGCAACAATTATAGATTAAGATGTTACGATGTTAGATCTTCAAATATTGAATATATGCAAACAAATTTTGTCATCAAATTACTGTTTAGCGCAGCGTTTTGTATTGTTTTGTGTTTTGGAAACCAGAAATGCCGTAGCCTACAAGTTGCTAAACGGTTGATGGTTTTTGGAGTGTAAGTCGTCGTAATCAAAAGGATTCGAAAATTATTATTTCTTCTTTGAATGTGGTGTGACTCTCAAGAGGTCTACGATTCACAATTGGAAACTGGATGAGTTCTCCAGACGAGCAGGATTTTCCTGGACATCTTCTCCATCAGGTGCATACACAATTTGATTACATTTAAGTGATAAGAATCAAGCATGATTTATATGCTAATTTAATTTCCTTCGTTTATTGTTCGGTAGCATCTGCATGCATTTTTTGTTGGATTCTATCAAATTTTGAACAATATACTTTCTTGCTTTGTCTTATAGTTTTGTAAATTATTTCATTCCATGCATGAATTTTAAGTTTCATAATGTGTTATGTCATTGATGTCTGTTTATTAGAAAAAATTGTCATGCAAAGCTGCATCAGCAGTTCCCAATCCCAATATGTGCATGCAATTCACAATTTGCAATTAGAAATTAGTGTAAAAGAGCAACTTGATTTTAATACAGAATATATTTAAGGCTTTATAATTTCATAATTATAATTTTATCAGCGGTATTATATGCTAATGCTAGCCAAAGCCAGCTAAAGTTCTAAGCTAAAGACGACCGATTCACCCTACCTACGCGAAAAGTATAATACTTTTTTACGGGATGATGCGAGAAACTGACTGAGATGTCTGGCCAAATTAGCAGTACTACTATACCGTAACATAACCATAAATAACTATCCTTTTGCACGTATAAAAATTTAGTTACAAACAAGTTATTTTCCCGTTTGTGTGGGTGGGTGTATCCTGAAGGTATAGTCATTCATGCAGAAATCCGTTCAAGGCAAGGTTATGTATGAAAATCTTATTAGATGATTTTTTGTTGTCTCTTCTATTATCACCTTTTAGCTGCACTACTTATTGAATACGATTTTTGTAATAAAACATGTCGAAAGTCAAGTTTGTTGTGTATTTATGCAGTGTACTATGTACGAATTGTTTATGACCGATAATTAATAGGCTTCGGTTTTAATATTCGGTTTTTTTAAGTATGCGGCAGTTATTATTCTTTGTCATCTCTTTTACTTTCACATAATTCGATTTCTATTTTAAAATGCCCTTAAAAAACCCTTGATAAAAATACACTTTAAACAACGTTTTTATAAATTATTTTATCATTCATGTTCATTAAACTTTTAATTTTGTTTTAAATTTTTTTTCATCAAGTTTGGTCAGATGTCAGTAGTATTTAATTTGACAGTCAAAATGAAATAGTTAACAAATGTCTTTGGTAGATCCCTACCTTATTGGGAACCTATGTTTCACCTTTAAAAATACGTCAAAAATGTAGATTAAAAGAAATTAATGACATTTTTACTTATAACTATAACGTAGAAAGTAGTGCATACTAAAAATTCTATGCATAAATCACAAAATCACCCACGCTCTAACGAATATAGTTTAAATTGTCTTTCCATTTCCAACCACTATAATATAGTGGTTTTGGCATAATACACTTGAATAATAAACTGAAAATAACCTTAAATGAAAATAACCTTAAATGAAATTAAAAATATGTATTCAAGGGGATGTTATTGTTTCTGCTAAAACAGTGGGGCACAGACGATAGCAGTCAGGTAGCATTTAGGAGCGGGGGGGGGGGACTAACTATAGTCTTACGGTATGCAATAAAGTTTGTGAGTTTAGTATAGATATTCAATAATATTTCACGTGCTGTTGCATTAATTTTATTTTTAAGCTAATTTAGAGCAACATGATAATGTGTAATATGAAAGCACGAATCGTTAAAGAGAATTTGCTTTTTAGAAAAGGGGTTGTCTTGTCTGGCAATAGGGACATGCTATTTCCATTAAATTATTATGAATATGCACAAATACAAAAATATGCATCACTATTTATTGTCCATCACCCGTTCACCCATCATAATAAATGGTGGGTCCAGGCTTCCTTGAATGTTTGTATATTTCTGAATTCTGAAATACTTTTTTTATTTTACAATTCCGCTAGGCCTTTTAGGGGTAGTAAGTTGACCGGACGTCTGCGTCTGTCTATACTCTGTACTTAATTATTAAATTGAATACTTCAGCTTTCGATCGATCAGCTTCAATTGATCAATTCAGAACTCAAGATCTGAACCATTCTATTCAGATGCAAAACATTCTATCTATGCGCTATGTCATGCCATATTCGTGATGAATGATAAATGTTAAACCAACCAGATGCACTAACTCATTTGATAATGGATTTATAAGATTATTACAGAAATAAATAATTACTTTAGTCTTGGTGTGTTGTTTCGCGCAATCATACTGCGCTAAATTTGACATACATATGGAAAACCTTTTCATCACTCGAACAAAAGATAAGATCAAAAGTATTTAGCTTTTTCCCATAAATCAACATTTCGCAGAGTCATCAGATTGTTTTGTCATAATCATGTCATAATATTAAAGGTTGTTTGGGAAGTTTTATTATCCCCAATTCAAAGTTAGATAGATGTGATGTGAACATAAATTTCAGTTGTTGCATGTTGCATGGAAAAAATTAGTTCATCTTTATTAGACTTTGCATCTTGCATCCTCAATATAATGCTGGACCTAAAACTCTCATTGAGTCAAACTCAGTCTTAATTTAGAAACTGTTATATATGAACTACAGTTATGTTAATAAAGATCTGTCATGTGTACTTTAGAAGATTTGCAGTGGGTAGGTGTAATAAGCCATAGGAAGTAGTTGTCACGTTGTCAGTATCATTGATACTAATAATTAAAATTGCCCTCTTCCTTCAACAGAGGAAATAATTTATTTTTATTTATAGATTGTTTAATTCTAGAGTTATCCTATTGTTTGTAGGCTGCTTTGTGGGACAACGAAGAGCTGCTACTGGACCTTTTAAATGGAGAGCTGATCTCACATATAAATAGTCAAGATTCATGGGGTCGAACTCCTTTGCATGCAGCGGCTACAACTGATGACTCAAAATGCTTGGGTATACTACTAAAGGCTGGAGGTAGAGATAAAATAAACTTTTACTTAAAGCAACAAACATAAAACAGAAACACATGAAGCTTAATAGTTTAAAGATAAGCGATGCCAATGATTGATTTAGTTATTACTTTTCCTCTTGCTTACTACTTACTAGCAAATCCAAACATCGCAAGTGGGTCTCAAGATAATTTCAAGACACCATTACATACGGCCGCAGAACATGGATTTTCCAGCAATGTACGGCTACTTGTTGAAGCAGGTGCTGACGCTCTGGCTTGTGAAGGACATGGGTACACATCAATTGATTTGGCAGAAAGGGGAGGTCATGCGTTGGCCCTGGAGTGTCTTAGAAAAGCCGCAGTTTCGAAAGAAGAGGCCAGGGAAAGCCTACATTTTGCAATACGAGAAGCAGTATGCAGTAGCGATGCAAACTTGGTTCAAAACTTGTTGAAGGATATCGGGGTAGTAGAAGCACATTCGATAGTAAACATGACCCCTAATGGCACCAATACGTTACTTTTCAAGTGAGTTAGCAAGCCCCTTTGCTGTTCAGTCGAAAAGATATTTTATTTAAAAGCCATGTGATGAAATGCAATAATGCAAAAGCAAATAATTTTTTCTAGAGCCTGTGAAAATGGGAATAAGAGTTTAGTTGAGATTTTGCTGGAAGTTGGAGCTGATGGTAGGATACATCCTGTGACGAAATATTCCCCTTTATATATTGGTTGTTATTACGGTCACAAAGAGATAGTCTCAATTTTACTAAAGGTACTTGCAATTTATAATGCATATTGAAACAGTTTAGACGTAGTCTAACATTGTAAATAATTATGTTTACAGAAATTTCCACTTCTAGTTAAAGTCCCTACTGTAGAAAAATGGTTACCACTCCATGCCTGTTGTATAAATGGCCATGTCAGTATTATGGATATGCTGTTGAAATTCAAATATCCCCAAGAGATGATGATCACATTTCGGTAAGACTTAGTGATAAAGATAATTTACCAAAATTTAAAACGATTAATCACACAGTAGACATTGATATCCTTATTCCTTAGACTTTTCTCCGGAGATTTGGAATACGATATGCCATTTGACATAAACTTGAAGGACGTTTCAGGACAAAATGCTCTCTACATTGCGTGTCAGATGGGGAATCAACGCTTAGTCGACGCTTTGTTAAAACATAGAGTAGAAGTTCGGAAACTTGGTGAAAAAAGAAAGTCCCTGGTTTCATCTGAATCCGTTCAAAATCTAGCCGAATCATCAAAACCCACTAGTCCTACTAAACGACGAGTTGGAGAAGGGATCCAAGGAATAATCAGTAAACTTTCGCTGGTTACTAATCAACCTTTAACTGCAGCCAATAAAGTAAAAGCTTATCTACTTTAAAATCGAATGTAGTTTTTGGCATTTCAACCATGCTAATTGTTTTGCTTTGGTTTTTGCAGCAAAAATTGGACAGCTTAGTGTGTCCAGTTGATGTCAACTCTTATTGTGAAGACTATCAAACTCCACTTCACGTTGCTGTAAAACAGCGAAGCCATGCAATAGCAACAATGCTCTTAAGTGCAAAAGCTGATCCCAATCTACTCATCTTACCGTCTCCTAGTAGTGTTTCGGGGTCTTTTGGTCATCACCATTATCATCAGCACCATCATAATTCAGAGTCAAAAATAAAACGAAAAGAAGAATCCTCATCTGCTCTGGTGGAAGCATGCCTTCATAGAGATTTGGGAATGATAGAACTCCTTCTAAAACATGGAGCAAGAGATGATGACTGCAAAGCCGTAGCAATTGTATCACGAGATGACATAATAGTTGGAAAAATTCTCGCATTAAAAGCCCATCAAGACGCTGAGAATAAGATAAACTTGAACTTCATCAATGACTTTATTTTGCAAAAGCTGAAAAAACCTTTACTAGTATCTTCAATTTTGCCGTCATCATCTGTAACGATAAATTGGCACAATCAAAAGTTGGACCATATGTCAGAACAATGGCTGATATCTGCTGCCTTGAGAATTAATCCAAGACTTCGTTTGTGTCCTAAAAACCAAAATTTAGGACTGCAAGCCATTACGCGCCTTGATATCTCAAGCAACTTATTGGACAAAGTTCCTGGATGTATTTGGAGCTTTTGTAGTTTAAAGTATTTAAATTTGAGTCACAACAAGATAGAACGACTAGTATTGGTGCAAAACAATGTTAGTTCTCCGTGGTTAGAAGAGATTCTATTGCAAGAAAATGAGCTGGAATCAGTTCCTGACGAACTGTTTACCTGTTTTCCATCTTTAAATTCTCTTAATTTATCTAATAATAAATTGCAAGCTATTCCATCTGCAATATGGTCTTCCCCGAAACTTCAAGAATTGAATCTCTCCCTGAATCTCCTGACAGATTTACCAGCGTTGTCCTCCAACATGGAGATCTCAATGTTTGATTCTTTACCATACCTGTCTTTGGCAAACAGCCCAGAAACAGAACAACCCAAGAGTCCAGATTTCGTCATGGTGGATTTTGATAAACAAAGAGAAAAGCTTGGAAGAAATATTCCTTTTACTAATCAAATTTCACAAACTCCTGTTCTTATTCATCATGCTTTGTGGAGACAAAATGTACATGTATTAACTAATCAAGAAGTGTCTCAAAAATCAGCATATTCTGAAAGCAGTCCCCTAATCTCACTAAATCTTGCTCACAACTCTTTTCATAAAACACCGAAAGTTTTAGCCTGCCTTGCACCTAACCTACAACGACTGAATCTGTCTTATAATAATTTGAAATTTATGGGTCATGTCGGCGAGTACCCGGTAGGAATACGTCAGTTAGATTTATCACATAACCAGATAGAGAAATGGTTCTATTCACCAGGTGATAAGGTTTCCGTTAAGCTGTCTTGCTACGCTGGATGTTTCAATGAAAATTGCATTGATCCTAATGCAGCCGAAAGATGTATGCATAAACAACACGTACGCATGGACAACTTGAAAACACTATTGTTAAGTGGAAATGTATTGAAAGCCATTATCGTTCATGGAGAAGATCCAAATGTGCAAGAAGACACCCAGTCTGAAAACACAATTACCGAGCCACTTGGAAGGAAAACACCTAATCAGGGGAAAAATTTGTGGTTCCCTGGGGTCACAATGATTGACCTTTCCGATAACAGACTGAAAGAAGTGACTCCCAAAGTTGCTGAGTTGACTAGCTTATCCGTTCTAAACTTGAGTGGAAACGCGGATATATCTGATCTACCGCCAGAAATGGGTTTACTAAACCGAATGTGGAATTTAAACACAACTGGATGCAACCTTCAAGAACCTTTGAAGTCTATGATAGAATCGAAGAGATGCAAAACAATGGACATTATAGGGTACTTGAAATCAGTGCTGGAGGACGCAAAAACGTACTCCAGAATGAAATTGATGGTAGTTGGAATTCAAGGGATCGGTAAGACTTCATTGCTGCATCAACTGAGACAGGAAGGAAGTCAAAAACAGGCTGCACAAGATGTAAGACAAAATTTAGAAATGTGGAATTGTCTGAACCAGCTAAAATTTGGAATTTCTAATAACCTATTTAAATTCCATTTTCACTTTTCAGCATTGGGCTCGTCGAATGGGCGCAGCAAATAAAATAGCAATGCAAAAATCAGGAAAGCCAATTTCAACTGTTGGAGTTGACATTGGCTCTTGGGTATTGGAATCTAAGGGTCACAAAGGAGGAAGTTACGGTCCCGTGACATTTCGTACGTGGGATTTTGGGGGTCAAAAAGAATATTACGCAACTCACGTGTACTTTTTGTCCCGTAGAAGTAAGAAATAATTAGACGGTTTTTGGATGTAAGAGTTTCAAGTTGAAGTTTCTTTAACTCTAATTTATCTCGATAAAAAATTGCAGGTTTATATCTAGTCGTCTGGAATATATGTGATGGAGAGAAAGGACTGAATGAAATTGTGCAGTGGCTGGTCAACATACAAGTAAGTGAATTTTTTCACAGTGTCAAATAGGATATAATTTGCACTCTTCACTCTTCATCATGTTGTTTATTTTCCGTAGGCAAGAGCTCCTAACTCACCTGTAATTATTGTTGGGACACACTTTGATCTAGTCAGCGAAAAATTTCCACCAGGGTACTTAGATTATCTTCAACAAAAGATTCGAGAACGTTTTATTTGCGTTTCCGATCCTGAAAAACGAGGTCTTCCAAAAGTCTTGTATTCCGTAGAGGTAATTATATTTTTACATCATAATACTGGTATTCAGTAGCTTAGACATTTTAAATATCCTGATTATTTTTATCCATTCCACAGATCTCTTGTAGAACGCGTCACAACATAAGGCAATTATGCAGTCTCGTCTATGATGCAGTATTCAATATTAAGACTTCAACAGGAAAACGACTTCTTGAGCAAAAAATTCCTTCCAAGTATATTCATCTAGAAGAAATAATTGCGTATCTAGCAACCGAAAGAAAATCTAGAGGCCTTGATCCAGTATTAAACGAACAAGAGTTTAAAACTCAAGTGTCTGAGTGGCTAGACAAAGGCTTCGGGTTAACATTTCGAGATGAGGCTGAAATAATGCAAGCATGTTCATTTTTACACGAAAACGGGGTCCTTCTACATTATGAAGATAGTAATTTACGGGATTTGTATTTTCTCGATCCACAATGGCTGTGTGATATGTTGGCGCACGTGGTGACCGTCAGAGAAATTAATCCTTTCGCAAAGAACGGAGTAATGAAAGTAGATGACCTGCTGCATTTGTTTAAGGGAAAGTCAAGTGAGACTAGAGATTATGTGTTGTCCCTGTTGAGCAAATTTGAACTAGCTGTTCCATTCGATACCATTCGATTACTGATTCCATCACTTTTGCCTTCCTTGGAACAGGTACAATTTAGTCAAGATTTATAAGATATCTTCTTAGGGTATTAATTCGAAATGTTCTTTTACATACTGTTAATTTTATTATTTCAGATGAAAATCGGACAAAGTGAAGTTAGAGTGAGAGTTCCCTGCAGGTCAAGAGGCTGGGCTTTGAAAAATAGGGCAAATCGAATGAGTCGCCACTTATCAGAAGACAGTATTAAAAATCTAAGTAGTCCTACAGAGCTGAAATCTCCAATGGAATCCTTTGCAGAAGAATCATTTGGAGCTTCAACTAAATTCTATAATATTGAAAAAGGAAATATTCCAGCAGTAAACCGCTTTCTTCTTTTGTCGTATTTTCCATCTGGTTTCTGGTCAAGACTAATTTCAAGAATTTTATCGGATGACCGTATTGTTGAAATTATTAGAAATTACTTTAAACCTCCACAATCTGCTGATATAACGCAAGAAGTTGTTCGAGTGTTAGATCAAAAAGCAGAATGGTGTTGCTGGCAGACTGGAATGGAGTTGACTTATGGAGACCTTCTAGTCATGAGAATTAAAGAAGTTACCGGAGAGAAACCATTTACGTTCATGCTTCGACGAGATGATGGTGCACTTTGCGAGTCTGACGGCTGTGACAGTGAAGGGTTATTTTTGAAAGAGGCAGACTCTGAACAAATTTGGGATGCTGTTGATCTTGTAGAAACCGGCTTATTGGAAATCCACATACCAGCATTAAGCATAGTTGTTAACAGTCCGTCAGAGCTTTTGTCCCCAAGTGACCCAAAGTCTGAAACCAGTTACAAAAAAATTACATTGGAACCATCGATTGAAAGCATTGCAAAAATTCTTGCGTTAACTGTAGACCACGTTGACACCCTCCTTGAAGATTGGTACCCGTCTATAGGAACGCGGTTTGTTCACACTTCAGAGGGAAAGTATCTTGTAACACGTCTCATACCATGCCCCCATTGCTTCCCCACTGAGTCAACGGTTTCGAGTGATCCTCAAGACGGAAATAGTTCGGCTATTAGTAGAGAAAATGAAAAAACTTGGCCTAGTACATCCAGTGGTGTCCAGAGACCGGATGTTTTTAAAGTATTCGGATTTGGAATCGGAAACAGAAGTCCAAGAATGTCCAGTGACTCTGGAGTTGGGAACAGCCCCACAAATACAAGGGTTTCTTCTGTTGATTCAAATTTAGATGGAAGCACGAAAGAGAAAGAACAGGAAGAGATGTTGCCTGGTGGAATCCTATTGAAAACAGGAAACCGAATCGATGGAGGTGGTATCAACAGAGAGAATTATACCGGTCTGAACTACTTTCTCAAAGGTTCAAATGCTGGAAAGAAAAATGTTGCAATGTATTCCTGGAGCGTTGAATATTGTATACTCCACGCTCAGAAATTCTTCGAGTTTGACTCGAACAACGTTGATGATGGAGATGGAGAACCTGCTGCTCGTATTGCGAATGATTGTATCGGTGTCAGGTGCCCTAAGCATGGAGATGTTCTACTAAAAGATATTGCTCCGGATGTTTTATTTCTAGATTTAAACAATCGGTACCTTCTAAGTAACGCAGAAGTACAGCGAGGAAAACTATTAGGTAAGAAAAAGTGTTTCGCAAATATCTGATATCAATTCTGTTATTATCAAAATTTGAATAAAGATCTGAAGAGGAGTAATTGAACGTTTTATTTTTAGGACGTGGAGCTTTTGGTTTCGTTTTTGGAGGGAAGCTTATTCCAAAATACGAAACAAAACCTTTGGAAATTGCAATCAAGATGTTTCAGCCGATTGATCCTGGCCCAGACAACAATGAGGCTCAAGTTGCTTTCAAATTGGCGAAAAATAAATGGTTTCGAGCTCCAGCTCAGTCTGCTTGCAGAGCATATATTGCAGCAAGAGGTGAAGTTCGTATCCTTTACTGGGTGGCCCATCCAAACGTTGTACCATTTATTGGCTTGTGCCAATCTCCTTTATCCATTGTGATGCCTCGTGCTCCAAGAGGAGCTCTTGATACTGTTCTATCAGATTTCCGAAGATCTGGTGATAAAGTTAATGAAGAAACTGCTCGTGTAACTATCTTGCAGGTAAATAAACATAAACTGTTAGAGAAACATTATATTATTTTAACATAAGGACCATTTTCTAAGGCAAAAAAATATTTTTATAAAGATTGGAAAAGCCCTAGAATATTTACACGAGCAGTTTCTTCATTAACTTTATCACCAGATCTTCGGAAATCT
>JAQGAA010003132.1:0-11358 GCA_034696425.1 Isotoma viridis
AATGCATGTACGAAGGTACGGCCGTGCTTCGGTTCTTTCCAATCAAAAAATTCTTGTGTTTGTTCAAATTAGATTTCCAAGTAACAAATTGATTAAAAATGAAAGTTTTGGGTACTAGTGTAATATGCTCATTACATGAAAATTTGGTAACGTGAATTTATTACATTATTAAAATTAATTATGTACGAAAGTGTTTTATGTATTGTTATTATTCTGAGAATATTACTATTTAAAGAAGTGTCCCCAATAATGTAATGATGACTCTCACTTGCCGAAAAGATCAAGTAACAGCAAATAACTTTCATAACCTTAAAGCATTCAATTAACTTTGGAAATTTCAACAAAGTCCTTGAGACTACAGTATCTTACGTATAAACTTCATACGAAATATATATAAACTGCAACCATCACATTTACATACACATTTAATACAATTAGTCTCGTGTCTGGCTTCCCATTAAGTGAGTGTCCATTACTAATTACCTTTGGTATGGATCAACCTGCCTTAGTCTCTACAAAGAAATTTGCAAGCCAGAGTCTATAGAGATTGAGAGGCAGGTCAAAAATTGCAATCTAAAAAGCCTTTGCAAGGACAAATGTCAGTAATCACCATTATCACATCATTTGCCCCATAACCTTTGCTTAGTCATTATCATCCCATTTGGTAATTGATGAGACAGTGTCCGATGGAGGTTTCTGACTGGCCTTGGCATTCTTGTATTTTTTATCTTGTCTCTTCACCTTCCCTAATACTATTTCGTTTTCATACTTTTAAGCTACCTCATTTATAATATAAACGACACTATATATTAACTATATATAAACACATTACAAAAAAGAAAGCTTTGCATGTTTCTAAAAACCAAATTTGTGAATTTTCTGCATGTGGCATTGGCATAACAAAAACAGTAGGGAAGGCTCTGTGGTAGAAAAAAATCGGAAATTGTTATGTTGAGCGTTTAACATTTTATATCCTTTTATATGTCAAACTAATACTTTTTACAGGATTAGGGTCCTTTGAGAAATTACTTTTTGCATTTGATGTCAATGAAAAAAGTGAATTAGGGTGCAAGGAAAAGTATGCATTTTGGAGTTTATTCAGCCAATGCAAAACTAAAATTTATTTGACCTTCTGCCCGAGTTTCTTTATAAAATTCCCCACCCAAAGAAATTCTTAAGCTTGAAGTAGCCTATACAAAAACTGAAGTTATAGAAGGCCTCTCTTTCTCCAATGTAAGTGTGTGAACTATTACATTGAAACATGTTTGTCCCGTATGACTCTGTGAGCCAAGTCTTGCTGTTTCTCTCTTTCACCAAGCCGGAGAAAGAAAAGATTATATTATTATTATTACTGTCCTTTGACAGAGTTTTTATGATATGAAATAAAATAACAACAGAAGAATTTTATTACAGAGATGACCCTAAAATGTAACATGTAAGAAAGGAAACAATGCAATGAGATCAATTGAAAAAGTTTCTTTTTACCACGAAGAAGTAGTTCACCACAACTCTTACGACACACTAACAATCCATCCATATACGTAGTACATTGTACAGAGAGTAGGCGTACTTGGTTCATATGGTACTCACTGAAAGCTACACCTAACAATCATGCTACTGCTTTCACCACCACCGAGTTTTAGAAAAGAATGTGAATGTGTGTGAAAGTAAACGCTTAACTGGGGCATCCTTTACAAGATCTGACAAAGTCAATCGTAAAGACTTTTTTTTCTCTCGCCATTCACCATGAGTGAGCTTTTACTGACCTTCTTTTTCATTAAATGACCTTACACCACTCATACAAATACTTTCTCCTCAGTCTCTACTCCTTGTCTTTGTGGCTTTTTCATTTCATTTCAGAACTTTCAAGCTTCCAACAATAATAAGCCAAGGTACAGGAAATGTCGGGATATTGGCAAGCGATTGTAATTTTAACTTTTCTCGAATCAAAAAAGGTTAAAAGCAATTAGGGAACAGACTGAGAGCCCCGCATTACCATTCTGTAACCAATAACAAAGCCACCACCACTTGAGCTTGGATTGCTTTCTCCGTACCGTACCTACGTAATTGAGAAAGATAGTTGTATTGGGCCAGCCTCAATAATAACTACTACAACAACACAACTCTAATCAAAGAGTTAATTTGAAAGCAGAGTGTAATATATAATACATGTATCCTCCCTCAGTAGGTCAAGACAATCTCTGGAAGGTCATGCAGCGTAATTTTCTCAATCTTAGTGTGTTGCCCAACATGGTAGACCACTTTAGCAATAAGTCGAAGAGCAGGGAGAGGGGATGTCAATGTAAACCTCTAACTGGCAGCTTGCACACACCCACTTTTCTGTCTAGGCTTAATGAAATTGAAGTTTTTTTTCTGAAAGAAACCCAAGAGTAGGTTTTATACTCAAGTTTCAACTCTCTTCAAGCATTTACAATGTAACTTGAGGCTTGAGACTCATTAAGAGAGAAGAAAAGAAACGGCTGAGTCAGTCTTTTATAACCTAATCTGTGTCCGTTGTGAGCAATCAATAAAACTCAGCAACTTTTTTTCTCTTACGATGCGAGTGCTACTACTTTTGGTAGGTGACGACGGTGCTAATTTTTTCTTCGTGTTTTGCAACCAACCGCACCCCACAGCTTGAGGTCCACGAATTCATTATGTTATATACACCATGATGCTAAATTAATCGAAATCGTAGAATCATGTATATTTTTTCTAGTTAAGGTTAAGCATTGCAAATTTAATCAAAATCCTTATCTTCTGTCAAGTGAAGTTGTATACTTTTAAAAAAAGAGAAATATAAGGGAATGATAAGGGAAAAGTCTTTTCTTGGAAAATATAATTGTTTGAGCTACTTTTTACCCAGCACTTGGTGACACGTAGTCATAGTCAATACAATAAGTTTTTCTTTACTTTAAAAAGAAATTTGAAAGGAAGTGAGTAGTTAAGTACCTATAAATAACATCCATTGTAAAATGATAAAGTGCACAAATAATACACATATATCCCTACAATAAAAGTTAACTGATAGGAAAAAGCAATTGAGTTTCCAGAATCTCATTTAGATTCGCAAAAGGCTTTCAACAAAGTGTGAATCTGTCAGGTCAATATAAAACAGGATAAACTTTACTTTTCTTCTTTAGAATAGTAAAACGAGGCTAAAGGCTATCAACAAGAGAATACCTGTTTACCTAAATAAAGTTACATACAAGAAAGATGAATAGGGTTACTTGGTTCTACTACTTACTAGGCCAACAGGGCAGGAGGGTGGTACTAGTGGTATTATTATTACTACATTGAGCAAGGTAGCAGTAGTTGTAGTAGGGCGAAACGAAACGAATTATCCGTCCGATACATTTGGGCCAATATATCACAGATTTGAAGACAAGTGGAAAAGTTTTCAAGATTTGCCAATTCTATTTCAACCACCATCACCATTATTCTACTACGAGTTATTTCAACTCGATCGATGCCATTTTGTTATTGCCTCTTCAACGTTACGTTAGGTTACGTTTGTTTGTGATGGTTAGGGTATATGGCATGGCGTGGTGGTAGTGTAGTAATTGACGCAGATACTGATTTATGTTCAGGGCTGTATTGAATTCTCAAAATTAGGCCTTTCAAGAATTTATACGCATTGTCTGTCAGACAAAAGAGAAGAAAGGGGGTTATTATTGTTAAAGATTTGTGGTTTTCACTTCGACAGTGAAAACACATGAAGTTGTCTTCCTTTCTTTTGATATTATACGAAGGGAAGGACTGTATATACGAGTGTGTACAATGTTACACAAAGTAAGAGCTCGCTTATACCCCCAAGGTATTATTTATTTTATCCAATATGCTTTGCTTACATAGAGCCTTTAACATTTCACAAAACTGACATCCGATTCATTTGTCCCCCTACGGCAGAAGTTTCTTCTATTTGTATATCTTTGTGACCTGCTTGACCTTTCAAGCAAAGCCGAACGCACAACCTTTGATATATTCAGTTATCAATAATAATTCATTCCCCTTGCTCAATCTAAAAACATACATCTTGAGCATAACATATACCTAAGACACACTTCTAAAGACTCTCTAGTCAAGATTGTAGGTTGAGGTTTATATATAAATCCACGATTTGACCTTTAACTCTAGGCGTGTCGGCTTTTGATAATATTACAGTAATTAAACATCCCGTCCTTCATCAAAAAGATAATATATAAGCTGTTTACTAATTGTCGGCACTATTTGTATATATATTTAGCCTTGCTGTAAGGCATGGATATTGAAGAGCTCTTTCACTTTCACTACACAAAGTTCAAAGATCGGGTCTAAATGTGGTTTAATATATTAGACTTGCTTTCTTCCAGCAGTCTTCTATATAGGAACATGACATACACTACAGAAACATATCAAAGGGAAATAGTGGTTTTCCGGATGGTATTACAATGTCCTAGATTTTGCGCCTTCAATTTGCATACCTTCAAAGGACTCTCAACTCACTGAAGCCTAAGCCAACTAAACGAAGTCAAAGAACTAAAAGGGAATTGGGCTTATCCTTTTCTCTGCTGTGATCCTCGTCACCATCAACTATCATCATCATCGTAAGATTTGATTTGTCTAGCTTTAGTAAAGCACATGGATAGCTAGATATATCTAGTGAAATAACTAAATTTCCAGAGTGTAATACTATTCAGTTTGACCAGGGCCGAGTCTCAATGTGTATGGATTGCTTTTGACTTTAGAGATTTCCTTGGTCAAAGAAAACCACTTTGGGACTTGAACTGGAGGAGAGATGAGAATCAAAACTAAATCTTTGGGAAAGAATCCAAAGCATCTACATATCAAATAAGTATCATCAAATGATGTAATGCTATTCATACAATTTGGTATACAAAGATTGGACCAAGGGTCTATATATTCATTCCGAACACGCATTGTGTTTAGCTCGAGGAATTCTTACTACACAGTGGGCTTTTGAAGTGGCGATTTGGCAAATGTCGGGGTTTATTGGAATTTGCATGCCTCATTGCCTCACTTTTGTATGGAAATTTCTTAAAACGAATTCTTTTGAAAACAAATAGCTTCCTCTTCCTCAAACCATATAAACCTCGTTTGCTTCTGTTTTCGAGAGGGTGTAGTTTTTTGGATAAAATATCACATTTACCTACATCCAGGAAGTACTAGAAGTGAAGTGAAATTTTGAAAAATTTTACGTTTGATCTATAAATAAAATCACTTGTGTTTGACTCTAAACCAAATGGAATTTCAGTTCTATTCTTGTGATAGTTCTGTCATTTCTAAAAGGATTGTATTTAATTGAATGCTTCAGTGTTAAGTGGGGAGCAAAAGTAAAACAAATCTTTGGGCCACATAGTATATAGGGTTCAATAAAATCATCAAACTTTGTAATGGGGTAAAAGACCTAATACATTTTATTTGTGATTTGACACACTATTAAACTTTATGAGCTGAAACCTTTTGAAAAATTACGAATAAGGTCAGCAAAGTCAAACCCAATATTATATAACTAGCTTAAAGTCTTTCAAGTTACATTTCCCATTTAGGTACTTTAAAATAAAGTAAATTTAGTACCTATTACTAACCACAGCTAATAAAAGTGTCCGCATTCGAATTAATTTTAGGCACTTTGCAAAAAGTCAAAGTTGCCAAAGTAGATAAAATTGTTTTCGCAACAAGAAATTAAAATAATTTCGTTAAGTACACATGCCTAATAAGATTGTATCATTAAATAAACTTTGCTCGGAACTGTTTTCGAGCTTATTTTAAGATTTCCTTATTGTAAAACTTTCTTTTGAATACGGAACAAAACTCGAAATGTCACTTTATTCACTAAAGTCATGAAACTTCTCAAATAGTACAGAAAACGAGTAAAGAAACACTTTAAAACTGACATAAACCTATTTACTTGATCTTGGTCTGTTCAAAAGTATTGGGTAACGTAAATGTAAAAAAATCTTTGAATCAAAATATGTGCCTAGGACTGATAATTATTGGACGACCCCAAGGTAGCAATAGTAACTTAATCCCATAGTACACAAACGGTACAGAGTGAAAAGAAAAGTACCAACTTAAGTAGAAATGAAGGTAGTTTTTGCTATTCTTCTCCTTTACTTTATCATATAAAAGGGAATAACTCGAAGGAAACTTTGAGAATATTTCCACATTTGCAAATTGTCCATTGGGCCAGAAATATATTTTGGCATTGAATTTCCTAATTTCAACCCAATGGAGAAACTTTGTCTTTAAGTGTGTGTCCTACTAGGTAATAACCCTGTTTTTACTGCTAACGACAGCGATTTGAAAAGCCGCAGTTGTACAAAAATGTTTATTTTCTTGAGTAAGGATAATTTCAACTCTAAAGTGGAGCTAACTAGTACATAAAACCTATAAAAATGCCAGGAAATTTGCCCTTCACAAATTAGCCATTTTCTTCCTTAACTTCTATAATAATATCGCACTCTAGGTCGTGCAGATATTATTATGAGTTCGAGAGATGAGCATAATAAAATAAACGCTACCACTAACAAACTATTATATTCTTTAGCTTTTAGGTATTAAGTACGACTTAACGTTTCATAAGTGGTGTAATAGCTTCCCCGTTTAAAATATTTATAGTTTTATATACAAAGTTGACAATTTCCTGAAATCCTTTTTATATAAACCTGAAAATGCTTTTCTTTTTTTAACCAACTTTCAACACAACATTTTAAAATTAAAACACGTTTCCTAACGCTTAAATTTAAAAGTTAGTTAATGTCTATCTAAAAATGAATCATAAATGAATCATACAATCTAACATCATCCCATAGCATCCTATCAATGAAAATAGAGAATCTGGTTCATTTAAAACCAAAAAAATTTTAGATGACTAATTCCTTTAAGCCATATACGCCAGTCATTTGTTCGTTAAGTTGACACATGATTGAAGCCACTAGTTATATGTAATTCTGCAGTGTGAAATGAAATAACACGATAAATTCGCCTGAGATCGACAACTTAAAGTAGTACAAATGAATAGAAGATGAGTTGATTGAGTTAGGGATAACCCGTAAAACTCGAAAAGCTGAGCAAACTACTTGTGATCACAGTTCATTAGGTTACCTGCTGGCTCTGTAGACTGCATTCATTAAAATCACGCAAGGGAGATATGCCCTGCACTACCACCACTACTACTCACTCTCAGTGACTACAGCTTGGAAACAAGGGCCATTGTAACGAGGGCAAATATTAGTAACCTTTCTCTTCTCATCACAAAAGGGGGATTCACGTACCAAGTCAAAAATAGAATTTACTTCAATCTCACTCCCACAGTTTAATCTTCTTGATGCCTTTTTTCTACGACATTGAGTTGCACGTTGTGAATAACCCTTTTTATCTAAAGCCACAAGGACAAGATGGTAAGCTCAATAGAAAATAGTGAAAGTGGGACAGATGGAAGAACTAGAAGGGAAAAAAATCTTACAAGAGAAAAGAAAAAGGTCCATTAATACGAAGAACATCAGGAGAATTCTTAAGTAATCACTAAAATTACAAGAGTACTATATGGAGATACTTGAGTAACAGTAGTAGTAGTAATAGACTTAGGCCAGACTACTGACACATATATAGGCTCTCCTCATTTGGAATAAAAAATTAAATTTAGGGTTTCCCTTTTTCAACAAATTTTTAACCTTTTCTCATTCGTTTATTTTACCACTAGTAACAGAGTTACGACGACCACTACCAAACTTCCATACCAGGTATAACCTCTATCAGTCAGTCAGTAAGAATACCGCAAACTAAGTTTGTTTTACAGTTTTGATTCTACTCTTTCTTCCTTTGTTTTTCAAGTTTGGGTTTTAGGATGAAAATAGAGTGGAAATTGAAATGCTACATGGTTTTGAATAGTAAAAACAGCATTAGTGAATGATTTTTTTAGCAAAAGTTCCAGGGCCTGACATCACTAGGTACTGTGTATTATAATTTGTATACAGATTTAAAAAAGATTGGATCAAAAGTAGTGTATTCGGGTCACCTATGGTATTTTCTTTAAATATTCGGAAAGATGTTTTGTTTGGGCAAATTTAATAAAAAATCGTGAACCAAAAACTTTAAAAGGAAAAGTAATAAGGATTTAATGGAATATAAAAAGGTGATTGTTTGGAAAACAAAAGCTTTGAAAGAGTTACATAAAAAAGACAAAATCACTGTGTTCTTAAACAATGTTAAACCAAAAAGGGTAATTCAACTAATTGTAGCGCTCATGATGGTTTCCGGCATTCGTTATCCGTCTGTCATTTGTCATTAGTAAACTTGTCATGTGTACAGTCTATATAGAAGTAGTACGAAAGAACACACTTTAAATATTTATTCAATCTTCCAGTGTAGTCCTGTCACTCAATCAAAATCCGTTCTTGCCATCATCCGTCTACTTCAATTAATAATATTACGCTTGTTTTATTATCCAATTAGCTATTCAGACGTTGTATTCAGAAGTGAAGTAGAACAAACGTATTTAATCCTCATTGGCACTTAAAGTTCAACTCGTTGGGCCATAACATGTCACAGAGTAACAATGTTCTCGGAACGCCAGATTGCAGACAACTAAAGTAATTTAAACTTCTTCAAGGTTTAAGAGCAATTTTGTAATAGATACAACCTACACCACCATACCTACCAAAGCATGAATGATTTTTGTCTAATTAGCAATAACTCTCAGTTACTCGACATTCTTTGAAATTTTCTACTTAGTTTCGGACATTTTACTGGAACATCAAACCCAATTACCATTTACACATTCAACCGTCTGTTTTACTTTCTAAGTTTTAGACTTTTGAATCCCAATTAGCCTCCTAATTTATTTTTAGGCATTGAAACACTAATGAAGTAAAAACTATGTATGATATTAAAAGCGCGTGTTAGTTCCTTTAGTTTCAGCTGGTCTCTTGTTTGCTAATTGTTTCATGGAGTATATTTGCTTATATAGTTGCAGAGTTCATGAGAGAAAGCAGCATGGGATTTATATCCACAAATTTCCATTGTTTCATTACTACTGGTAGTCTCTCTCAACTCTTTCTATTGTAACTCATTTGGTCTGGTGTTTCTGTTCGTTCTAAAGCAAAATTTGGTTCAAATGAAAAGCATCCATTTGGGTATCGTATAGTATGTGTCAAAAAACATATGTGTAAGTCCAACTTCCAACAAAAGGAGTCTAGTAGTTGCATGCATTCAACATAAGTTTATCTAGAAGTTTGGGCCTTTCGTCGTCGTAGTATATATGTATTTAGTTTTGCTTTTGCATGTACAAAATAATGCTTCCCGTATGGTTAAGCACATGTTGGTTTCTCAGTCTTTTACGACCAGGCTAATTTGATTACATTTCAACTGTGCTTAGCAATTACGAGGAATTTGAATTAAACTTTAATGTATGTTCTACTAGGTTGTACAGCCAAGGCTAAAGAGACACATACAGAGAGAGAGAGAATGTATGTAATTTTTATTACTGTGTTCTTGGGCCATGAGTATGGCTTTAATATACCTAATCTACATTCATACATAGATACATGCACCCATGAATAGTTAATGAGATACGGAAAAGCAAATTATTGGTTTAGTAATTTCACTCTCACGAATTTATTTTCAGTTTCACTTCAAAGAAGAAAAACAGAACCACCATTGCTACAACTACCATTTGCATAGGCACAATGTCTACCAAGGGCAAAAACTGATTCCTCCTTAGTCATCATCTGGTTATGTCTTATGCAAAATGTCTCCTTCAGCTTAAAACGTGTCATCTTACCTGTAAACAATAGAATGAAAGAGAAATATATTAAAAAACATGTCACATTTAGCACATTTCTTGAGTATCTACAAGCTAAATACAAGAAGTAAGCTTCTTAAGTCTCCAAGTCGCTGAAAGTCCTTCTTAAGTGTATAGTGCTTTTTCAAGCACAAGTGCTCATCTTTTAGAAAAGGAACAGCGTACTTGAAAGTTAATACCTCGGTATAATAAAAATCTGAGTGAAACGATAGAACGAGGTTTTAATTCCATAAGAAGCTTATCAGCAAAACCCAGTACTGCCAATAAATGCCATAATTTCGCATTTTGTTCACTTCATATACTACAACCATTGAGAGAGTTCCAACTGGAAATTCTCATCGTAGTTTCTTTAACCATTTGGACTAAATTCTTGAGAAAGGCACAGAGCGATTCAAGAAAATTTTGTCATAAGTAGTAAACTACAGCTAATAGAACATGACATTATGATGTTAGAGTGCAAATGGGGTTTTTAATAGGGATTGTAATGAAAATGCCTTTATATACAGCTACACACATAAGATATACCATTAGAACGTAATGCCATGCTAAGAAATAGTTTTACTGCTGTACAAAGTAAAAAGATGACATTTAACTGTCGCCTTTGACCTAAATAAATCAAAGATAAGTTTGTAAAGTTTGCCAACCATTTTATCGCATCTCTCTTTGAACTATTTTAATGAAAGCGTGAGTTGCTTGCTGTGTTACTATATAATACATTGCTATCTTGTTAAAAACTTCTTTGCTGTCTGATTCTCCTACTACTGCCTTGGACTGATAAAAGCGTTGGTTTGTGAAATCCCGTAGGACTCTCACAAGAGTTAGAGGTTGCTTTGCTTGTAATCGTTTTGCATATTCTATAAAATGTATACAGTTAGCTGCCAAGCTGTAAAACCCTATCAGAGAAAGGAAAAAGAGAGAGAGAGGTCTTTGATAATGCTTTTATCTATTTTGCAATTCTGAAAAGCTAAACTTTTCGATTTCAAACCTAGTCATTAGTTAGTTTTGTTAGATTTTTCCCCAATTACAAAGTAATCTGAATGCAAATCCGAGTTGCAACATGCGGGTATTTTTCTTCTTCAATCTTGTAATTCAAGGCTGTGTATATTAGGCATTTGCAAAACATTTTTGCCTTGAAGAAAAAACCCTTGATTTATAACTGCTTGATGCACACATACATCTACAGAAAGCTTAGAAATGACAATCATCTCAAAAATGTATTCTTTGTAGAAATAAACAAACTAAGGAGAAGTAGTAGCATTTATGCTTATCTAGTTAAACCGGATGGATTTGAAGTTTGCTTTTAAACATTCTAAGCAAGTATTATTCCATTCTTAGGGGAGTAATAGTTGTTGTGAATGAGCACGATTCTGTTGGTCTTCACTGACCTAAATCAATTATTCTTCGTCCCCGGGACTTGACATAAAGAGAACGGAAGTGCATTGGACTCGCCTCACCACTTACTACTTAGAACTTCCAGAACCACAGAAGCTACTGGGACTACCCTCTGTACCCTATTTAGTAACAATGTATTTTGTATAAGCCTATTGATCATG
>JAQGAA010003133.1:0-11357 GCA_034696425.1 Isotoma viridis
ATTTTATTGTTATTAACTATCATTTCTGAAATTTCACCCACTGACCTATCATTGATTTTGTGAAACAGCATATATTCAGTTTTGCTAAAATTAATTTTTAGAGCATTCATTTCACACCACTCATTTAGTTTTACCATAGCTTCTTGTAACGAATTTTTTAGCTCTTCCGCATTTGTACCCGAGTTATATATTATTATATCATCTGCATACAATAAGTGATTTAAATTAATGAATAAATTAAACTAATGATATAGTTAGTCGCCCGATTCTTCCTAAAAGTACAAATTCCTGTACCATCATCAACTTAGTTGATGATGTTGATTCAACTATAATAAATTCATATACTATGTAGTATTTCCTAAGTTTTAAACTTGTTTCTATTTCATAATATTATATTATATGATAAAGGTAGGTTGTTGTGTGTGTTGTTGTGGGCTGTGGGATTATTCGCAAACAAAAAGTGTGAATCTTGATGTTTATCATAACACACATGCAAAATATTTGCCAAAAAATGTCTTTGCAATCTGTTCTGCCATTATATCTAGAAAGACTGGTAAACAAGATTTTGAAACTTATATGACTGACTATATACATCTCTGGAAAATTTTTAAAAAAATCTAATTTTATGTAAATTGCTTTTTATTAAATTGAGTAAAATACTGGACACATATTGAATATACATTGTTGTTGTCTATTATCCTAAGGAAAATAACGAATGCCATGATCATGTGTTTGTGAATCCAAGGGTAACTTCGTTATTGTTGTTTGTGGCATGTACATGTACAAGATTGTTGATAAAACCACTCCCCTCCTCCACAGATCTTCTATATTACTACGTCGCAAATGATTATGCTATGCTGATGAGATGACGTAACAATGATACCTTCTTTACTTTTTCAGAATATAAATGATGCAAATTGTTGTTTGCATCTGATATTGATAATTATATTTAAATAACCAACGAAAACAAATTTAAACGACTAATAAGTATCAGGACTGAATCAGCCTTTGGAACTTTCAAATTATAAAAACTGAGTCAGGTTAAAATAATAATCTGGCTGATCACTTTTCAATATTTCTAACGTCTTTATAATTTTTTTCAAGTTTAAAGTGTAAAGACTGATTAAAAATTATACGAAAAGGTTGAAATGAACTTAATTAGTTTATGTGGAATTACACATTGATATTACATAATGAATTGCCCTGTGTCCTATCATCATTGTCTAAAAATGTTTTGTTTATCTGTTTACAAGGGTTTCCTTAAAACTGGTATTATAACAATGTAATATTAAGCTGAAACGAGTTTTTTATAACTTTTAAAGCTGAATTATTTATAAAAATAATGATTCGGTACATAACGCTTGTTCATTTTATAAACTACTACGTACATATAGTAAAAACAGTTTCAAAAATAAGAACAGAACTAAAACTAGCATAGTTCTTAGTTCAATTAAAAAACGAAATGCTGATTTGGACTATCTTAACCTGACTAGTTTATATTCAGGTTGCAAACTCTCATGAGAATCAATCTTTCTTTCTAATGAATCTAGAAATTCTGAACCATCCTTTACATTTCATTGCGTTCATTCCAGTACAACAACTATGTGTAGATAGTGTTTTTGCACCTATTAATTGTACTCTATCCTACAGAACAGGACAGAATATACTTGCCCCTCAGAATGAATAACCATGAATTCCATGCACAATGCAATCGCAAAGCTTGTAATTAACGACTATTATCCTAGAGTAGGTCAATAAAGTTGTAAATCTTTTGAGTAAGTGCATGAAACCCAACTTTAGCGAATATAGATAATTAATCTTTGTGCAATTGACAATAAGCTTCAAACTTCAAATAAGTTTTGAATTGAATACATTTAAATTCTTAAAAAGTATTAGTTCATATTAGCTAGTTGAAATGTACTGCACTAATCTTTAATGCCTTAAACTTATAATTTAAATTATTAAAAATGCTTGGTATAATTAAATTATATATTAAAAATGATTTTAATTACCTGTCATGGTGCTCAGTCTCTAGTGAATTAGATTTAGATGAGACTTGTTTGTTAAATACAGATGCTTATTGTGAAATTGGGATTAACGGTTTTAAATAAATATATTTCAAAAACAATCCACTATCTGAACTTTTGCAAAATTTGTTAAAATAATAGGGGATTCAAGTACAAATATAAATGTAAGTATTATAAGTTTTTAATGATAAGTTTACTTCTCCTACCTCTTTTAAACAGGTACTGAGGAACTAAACCTTTAAAGCAAATGTCCTTGTGTATTTATATTAAAGCATTATTTTTTTAACATTTTACTACTCTCTACCACTGATCAGGGAATCATCATAATACTCTTTAGATTACATAATTTAAATTATTATTGTACTTTTAATCTCAGAATTTCTCATTACTGGAATATCATGAATGGTGAATGATAAAGATTAATCTATAGTTATATCAAGAGGGGGAAAGGGTCAGTAAATCTAATGTCTTATAGCAAGTTATTTCGAACTGGTATTGTTATTGTCTAATATATAAAAAGTGTTTTCAGGTTTTCTGTTGTTGTTACATTTTTTTTAGATTTATGGCAAATATTTCTGAGAGGAGTTACTAACAGGAAATTATAATGAATAATGACGCATGATATGGCAATAAGTCGAGAAGCCAGCTAGCTAATGAACAACCTGATTAGTGTCACATATAGTAAAAATGAGAACAAAGATGAATTGTTAAATTTTTGCTATTCTAGTCTCTCTGGCTTGAAGGTCAAGGTCAAAGTATTGGATTACATAACTTGCATATGAGTGTTTTGATTTAACTTGAATTGAACCTTTTTTATGGACTATATCCCCACGTCTCGGACATAATTTTAATGCACATATTAGACCGGTTTGGGTTTGGCCTGGACTAAAGACTAGTACCAAGTATCAAGGTTTATTAAAAATTAGATTTCTTCTACTTCACTCTTTCTCAAGATACATCTGAAAATGCTATATATGCTAAAGAAAGAGTATACATTGTATTTACAAATACAGTTGACCAACCGGGTTTTTTACTTTTTATTTTACCGGAGTCGGAGTATACTATAATTATTCAAAATTTATTAAAACTAAAGATAATTATTTATTGAATATTAAAAATAAAATTCTTCCAAATTCCATTCTTTAAATTTCATTTTTTTTTAAATCATTAAAAAGTAATAAATACAAAAATCCCTGAGGGTTCATAAGGTCAAGGGGAATGCTTACTCAAGGTCAAGATCAGCAAAGCTGGCCGCTTACTCACTAACTCTCCTCAACTCAGGGTACAAAAGAGAAAATTGTTTGCGTTCTAGCTTTCAGTCGTGCTTTTACTCGCAACTGCGCAACATCTCGAGTCATTCTCTCTCGCCTGCGCCTCTTTCTATCTAGGAAAAAGTGTTTGATTTTCTCCTTTGTTATGCATGTGCTTTTCTCCTTTTCTTAACTGCTTTTACTTTCCCTGAGCTACTGTCAACTATTTTTGCCTTTGTTACATTATAATTTTGAAAGATGTGTCAAGTGACTGTGTGACCCCTGATGTCTGATGAATGACATAATGTATTTCTTCTGACCTGTAATCGTGTAATCCATCTTTCAAGGTAAAAAAAATGTTTTTTATCACTCTTTCTTGCTAGCTAGTACAGAACGATAAAAGTGTATGGTCAGTAGTAGTTTGACTAAAAAGTTTCAGTACATTATTGATTGATAAATATGAAATAGTCCAAAATTTAGATAATAAGTTTTTATTTGCAATTTATGTACAGAGAGTCAATTGTCGATACATTTCAAAAGTTAAATAAGTTTTAATAAAAACAAATAGGCAACAATTAAGTACTTGATCAATTGCAATTGGACTTTAAACAGAAATCAGATTGCAAACTGAAATATTTATAAATATTTATACATAAGACGATTTTATTGCACTTTTTAGCAAAATTAAAACTTTCGAATCAAATAATACAAAAAGCAAGTTATTTAAAATCTAAAAGGATAAAAGATGGATAGAGCAAAAAGGTTGTAAAGTGCACTGTAAGTATTTTACAAGTTTTGTCAATTAGTAAGATAATATACGTAAATAACCCCTTTCAAAATGTACAACCTTAAACTCCATACTTCTTAAATACTCCAGATGCTTTTGCATGTAGTAAATCTCTTTTAATGACAGAAAGTGTATTTTCAATCTTACTCGGGTATTCTGAAATAGTTTGTTTCAATTTCTTGCTTACAAAGGCTTTCTGTGGATTTGTCAAAAACGATTCTACAATGGATGGAGAATGTTTAAAAAATCTCTCCTGTGAATCTTTATTTTTACTTTCAAAGGTTTGCTTGATGAAATGAATTAGGATGGAGTCCTCCAACTCCTCAATTCGTTTTTGAAATTCAGGAACATCAATCGCTTCCAAGTCATAACCAATTTCATGTGCTATTGACACTAATTCGGTTTCACTATTTGCATACGGATTGTATACATTATACACATCATATTCTGTCTTATCATCAAAAAATATCTTGAGTGAGAGATCACTACAAACATCCACCGGAAGTATGAAAAATGGGAAAGGTAAATTTGGCATGTAACCCAAATGCAGATAACTCATAAGTCGTAGCATCAATTGATTATTGTCATAAGCTGCATTAGCTCCTGTTTTACTGTCCCCACCGATTACAGGGAATCGGAACACTTTGACAGGAAGACCTCGCTCTACAGCTTGTGCTACTAAAAGATCACAAATGAATTTCGAAATTGGGTAACCTAAATCGGGGAGCTCATCAAAGTCTTCTGGAGTTGGCCAACTCTCTGACATACATTTATCTTCGTCTAGTTTCCCATTGGCTACTATACTTGATGCATGAAACATTACTTTGGTCTTATTTGAGCAAGCAAACCTAAGGACGTTTACAGTACCAAGCACATTTACAGCTCGCATGTTATTATCATCCTCGAGTTTCCTGTATGGATCAATTAAATTGGATTTCACAGCTAGATGAAATACAGCATCAATCTTTTGAGAGAGTTCGGAATATATCTCGTTTGTAAGCCCAAGGTTTAATTTTGTAACCGATCCATCGATACATTGTAGTTTGTCTAAGGGGATCTGCTGTTGAAGGCCCTTCGAAATGATAACTTGCTCAAGTCTTTCCTTAGGACTTGATGTTTTATCACCACGTACAAGACAATAGATTTTTTCAATTTGAGGATACCTCTCAAACATATCTTTAAGTAGGTATGGGCCGAAGTTACCCGTTGCTCCCGTCATCAAAATAGTTTTGATAAGTGATGGTTTAAAATATGAAGCAGTTGCAGGATTGATGTCTGATGGTAGCTTGGAATCCTCACGCATCAGTTTGATGAGTTCTTCTCTGGTGAGAACGACATCTTGAACATCGCCAGAAATAATTTGGTTAAGTTTAGCAGAAAGTGCATTGATATTGTGACAGTCTTTTATGGAATTTACAGTTATTGTAGCTCGTTTGCCAAATGTAGATTGCATAGCATTCTTCATTTCAATCATCATCAAAGAATCCATACCAAGATTTTGGAAATCTTCATTATCATTCAAAGTATCAGCAACATCCAGCTTCAAAATGGCACGGATTATATATCTTACGAAATTCTTAACTGCTTCAAACTTTTCATTGCTGTCAGAAGCACCGTCATAATCAGCCCAAAACTGATCGTTACTAACAATATGCTCGTTTTTTTCTTCAACCTGTTTGAGATCCTCCAGGTATTGTTTTGTGGCTGGAAAGATTTGTCTTACTAAACTAAACTCCATTTCCGAAACACATGCAGCAACTTTGTGAGATTTCATTACTTTTTCCAAAGCGGAAACCCCTTGAAGAACAGTGAAAGGCCGAAGACCAGGAATCTCTATATTTGCAGCTACACCTACTTGGCCCCACTGTCCCCAATTAACTGTTGTGGCTGGGAGACCCATCGAATTTCTGTAGGAAGCCAAAGTGTCCAAATAAAAATTAGCTGATGCATGATTCCCCTGTCCCATGGATCCTAAACATGCCGTGGCAGACGAAAACATGACGAAATGTTCCAAGGGATAGCTCAAAGTGCACTCATGAAGGTTCCAACCTCCGCGAACTTTAGGGTTGTATGTCTTTTCATATTTTTCCCAATTCTGATTTTCGAAAGTTCCATCTGAAAGAACTCCAGCCGCGTGCATAATACCTCTCAACGGTGGCAAGTTCAGTTCTTCGCATTTCAAAACTTCAAGTAGTTTTTTGCATTGTTCCAAATCTCCAACGTCAAATTTTAATGGGCAAATATTACTGCCCGAAGTGTTAAGTTTTTTAATTTCAGTTGCAATGTCGTCTTTTGGTGGACTCCTCCCAACAAGAGCGATATTCTTAGCTCCTGATTGTAACATCCATTTCGCCACCTCAAATCCAATTCCTCCTAAGCCTCCTGTAATGAGATAAGTGCTTTTGTCGTTAAACATTGGAATAGAAGATTCGGACGATAAGGATTTCATCTCTGTATCAGGCATCACACATACAATTTTTCCAATGTGCTTCGCCTTTTGCATGTAATTCAGAGCCTCTCTGATTTCCGAAGCATCGAATCTTACGTACGGGATGGAAGTAATTGTAGAATTTTTCAAAATACTTGAAAGATTAAACAGAAGATCCCTCATTTCGGTGTCAGTAGAGGCTGAAAGATCAACAATGTCATATTTCACATCTGGGCGAAGTGTCTTGACCTCTTCAGCTGTCCAAGTATTCAACTTGCTCATTTCTATGAATCTGGCTCCATGATTACAAACACTGAGGGATGCTTCCTTAAAACCTGGACTTGTCAACGAATTCAGTACAACATCCACCCCACTACCATCTAAAGCTTTACGAATTTCTTTCTCGTAATTAGTATTTCGAGAATGAAAGATGTGCTTGATTCCAAGATTTTTTAGATAATTTTGTTTTCTTTTGCTACCAGCCGTTGCTACAATCGTTGCACCCACGGATTGAGCAATTTGTACAGCCACAAGACCCACCCCTCCTGAGGCTGTATGAATTAGTATTGTATCTTTTGCTGTCAATTTTGCAACTTGTACGAGTGATAGAAACGCTGTACTGGCGACGGCTGGCAATGTTGCAGCTTCATTGAAAGTCATATTTTGAGGGATATTTATTACTAAGCCTTCACCCATAACTAAATGGCTTGGAAGGGACTCTCCGTTTAAGTTGCATCCTAGTACTGCATCTCCCACTTTATGTTTAGTTACATTTGACCCAACAGAAGAAATCACTCCAGAAAAGTCAAGGCCAACTGTATTAATATGCTCAAATTCAGGACTTGGTTTCATGACGGCGAAAACGTCTCGAAAGTTAAGGGCATAAGCTTTGACTCGAACTTCGATCTCGAAATCTCCAACTGGTGACCTTTCCATACCTCCAAATTTCAAGTCAGCAACTGTTTTACTCTGTGCAAGAATGAGTTTAGATCTTTCAGATTTGGGGAAATTTAGAGCTGTATTTTTTAGTTTCAACGATGCTAGTCGACTAAGGTGTCTTTGATGACTACGATATGCAACATACATTTCATGATCATCAGTAAAAATTTCCGAAAATGCTTCATTCAATTCGTCTATCGTTGGCTTGTTGGTATCCAAATCGATACACCTGCAAGATGAATCAGGCTTCTCGTTCTGAAAACACTTTGTCATGCCCCAGAGAAGGCTTGGGACAGGTGGGGATACCTCACTGTCTCCAATAGCACAAACTCCTTCAGTGACAACAATTACTTTGGGATGGCTGATGATTGGAATTAAAATTTTACACATGGACAAAAACGGCTTGCAAACTGACACATATTCACAACTCTGATAGTTTAGACCCCATAAAAATACAATTCCATTAATTGTCAACTGGGACTCGTTTATAATAGACTTGAATAAATGTTCCATGTCGGACTCTTCTTCAGGTCGGATAGAATACGAAAAATTATTAAATTGATTGTACTTTGAGTTGGATCGAGTAACAGTTACAACTTGGTTTCCAATTTCTTTGAGCTTCTCAATAAAAAAATTAGAAGCAATATTTTCTACTGAGAATACAACCCATGTGTTAAAACTTTTTTGGGAATTGACGTCTGATGTTAGTGATGGCAGTAAGTAGTTTTTGATAGATTTTGCTTTGGCTGTAATGAGTCCCGCATGATTGTTAAAGCATGGGAAACTAGCCACTGTATAATAGTTATTGCTCGAAAGGACTTGATTCCAATTTTCTAAAGAGATTTCACAATTATAAGGCCTTAGTTCATAATCTCTGAATAGCCAGTATCCATCCAATAGACCGAATATGAGATTAGTGTTTCGAGCAGGTTTGATGGATTCACTAATCAAAATCATTCCATCGTCCCTTAAAAGGTTTCGCAAATTGGTAACAGTTTTAGCAATGTCCTTTGTTGCGTGAATAACATTATTGGCAATAATGAAGTCATAATGGAACGGAATGAACCCTTGGGATGCTACATCCTCTTCAATATTCAAAATTCTAAACAAAACTTGTATCTTGCTGTTTTCAAATATTTTTCTCCCTGTCAGAAAGAATGCTTGTGAGATGTCAGTATACGTATATTCATAACCTTCTGGGAATTTTTCTAGAAAAGGTAGTGCTAATTTAGTCGCCATTCCTGTACCAGCTCCAACTTCCAGAATTCTAATAATTCCTTTCTTTTCATCTAATGCTTTCGAGCAAGCTCTAAACAAAGTTTCATAATATTCAGTCAATTGTTGCTGAGGTTTATTGGTGAGCATAGACTCTGCGTAATATGAACTTGCGGATGGGCTGGTGGAGTCTCCAGGGAACAAAATTGGTAGAGCAGATTGTTTTCCGGTTAAAAACACTGCTAATTGTCGACCAGTTGAATTTATCAATTCTACTTCACTCTTTGACATAGGAAGTACCTCCATGTATAATTCTTCAATTGAAACAAGAACTTGGTGTAAGGTTGGGGGAGATTCAATCAATCGGAATGACATTTGCAGTCGGTCAGCATTTGTAATTTCAAACAAGCCATCATTACTCAATTCCATAAGCATAAATCGTAGAAAACCTTCCAAGGAGTGGATGACTTGGAATGTGGTAACAAGTTCATTGAATTCATATGTCTTTCCGACTTGTGGGATCCATCCAAGTTCATATAGGCATCTTATCATGTACAATGCATGCAATTTATTAGATTTGTCAGTAAACAGTTTTTCCTCTTCACTTAATTTGTTAAACCGGTTACTCAATTCTGTAACATACGGATCTTCAAATAAGACTTGAGGAAAGCATTCTAGTAAAGGTGCTCGTCTTTCCAATGGACCGATTTGGGATTTCCATATGTTTTCAAACATGTTTGGCAAAGACAGTTTTTGAGCTTCCAAGGACGACATTATCGTTCCGACTGTAGTTTCCATAAGAGTAGCTCCGATCATTTTGACAAGTAATTGTCCACTCTGATCATACAAAATTGCTGTTACATCATTGGACTCAATTTTGCAGTGAATGTAACAAGTTTCGGTTTCAATTTTTGCAAACCAGATCAATTTCGTAACTGATACAGGAACATGCAACTTTTGAATGTCAGGGTTTAAGGCTATCATTATAGCTTGGAAGAGGGAGTCTAATACAACCGGATGGCAAATGTACCTTTCAGGATTTTCCGGTACTTTAACTTCGAAAAAAACTTCATCTTGTCCCTTCCACATTGCAATCAAAGATTGAAACGTTGGTCCAAATTTCAATCCGAAATTAGCAAGTTTCCCATAAGTGTCATTTATCAGAATTTTTTCACTACATCGCCCCATTATTTGATCAAGAGTTTGGGTATGAATTTCGTCTTCCTTGGTTTGAACTGCATATGGTGTAAAAATTGCTGAGGAATGTCGGATCCATTTCTGTGTATCCTTATCCAATATTAGTTTGCTGTAAATCGTTACTTTTGTTACTCCTGAATCTTCGAAAGTCACAATGGCTTGCAAAGTCGCTGCCTTGTTTTCCATTAGGCCTAGCGGAGTCTCGATCGTGAAATTTTCTAAAGTGATGGGAGCTGTTGGATCAAAATATAAGGTTTCTGTGCATTGCGTTGCAGCATGACCAGCTAAAAGGCACATTTCCATAAATCCAGCTCCTGGGAAAATAATTGTACTGCCTATGACGTGATCCTTTAAGAATTTTGCATTTTCAATTTTTAAGTTGTTCACAAACATCTTTAAATTTGATGCATTTGACACCGGAGTACCAACAAGAGGGTGAATTTGACCTATCCCTTGATCTGGAATGTCATACCAGTGTGATTTGCTTTGAAATGGATAGAATGGAGCTGTGACTGTCTTCAAATTTTCAAATTGGTCGAATCTCTTCCAATTGATATTTAGCCCATTTAAATACAATTTTCCCAAAGAAGTTAGAATAGTTTGCCAGTCTTCATCTTGCTTCCTGATGGACGGTAGACACGTAACAGGCTCAATTCCAGATACTTCGTCTGAGTTAATCATTATCATAGCAGAAAGAACAGGTTGTGGTCCAACTTCAAGGAAAAGCGTACAGCCTAGTTGAAGAATGGCTTTACTTGCATTTAAGAATTGGACGCTTTCTCTAGTGTGTTTAACCCAATAGTCTGCATTGAAATGAGATGGATCTTCAACAACTCGACCTTCCATTCCAGAAACGTAATCACAAGTTGGCTTTGAGTATTTCACTGATGAAGCAATTTTCCGGTATTCTTCAAGAATTGGATCCATGTGACGAGAATGGAAAGCGTGAGTCGCTTCCAAGATAAGCGATTTAATGTTCTTGGTCTTGCAAAATTCTTTAAACGCTTGTATGTTTTCTTCTGAACCAGCAAGTACTGTTTGTTCTGGTGAGTTTACGGCAGCAAAATCCAGCCAATTATCTGTTCCTTTGAAAAACATGTTCATTAAGCTTTCTACAGTTGAATTCTTTTCTTTCAAAACGAGCATTTTGCCTCCTGGAAGTTTATCAATAAGGCGACTCCTTTCTCCAACTAATTTCAACGCATCTTCAAAAGTTATAATTCCAGCTGCCACTGCTGCAGCAAACTCTCCCAAGCTGTGACCTAAGACATAGTCAGGTTTGATGCCCCATGATTCCCATAACTTAAGAAGACAATATTCAACACAGAATATTGACGTTTGACTGTAAATTGTACGGCTTATGTTTGCAGTGTTGTTGCCCCAAAGCGCTTCTTTGATTGAAATTCCATAAGCTTTGCTCAGGTGAGCGTCACAAACGTCAAAGTTAATTTTGAAAATAGGATTATGATCATACAAAGATTTTGCCATGCCAGGATACTGTGACCCTTGACCTG
>JAQGAA010003134.1:0-11357 GCA_034696425.1 Isotoma viridis
TGAAAGTATAATTTAACATTCACGGAAGTATGTCATACTCATTAGAAAGGTTTTTAATTCAAAAGCTTAATTTTAATTATTTTAATTTCATATAAACTCAAGTTTAAAATTAAAAATTATGCATTTGATTATTCAAAAGTTAAAAAAAACATTGAGCTCAAATTGCAATTTTTAGCTATCGAAAATCCTAAATTGTTTTCATATTGCATTAAAAGACCTAATTAGCTTTCTCTAATTCGTTTTATAATTGAAAGGAATGACAAGTATAATTTGAATGTTGTATGACTCGCTTAAAAATCAATGACATTTGAGTCGCTACTTTAAAAACCTCTTCCTTATGAAACCTGTGACAGGGTGAAAATACATAAAATAATAATAATTTTACCTAGAACAAAAAAATAATAGTAAAATGAATAGCAGTAGTACTTAAGATGAAAATTGTTGATAAAGGCTTGCCTAAGGAATTGAACCACATAATATACTTTTAGTTCTGGAATTGAAACCATACTTGGCCTTTATGAGTTAAATTTTATTTTGTTCCTTGCTCTATTATTCTATAAAAATCGCAGAAAAAGAAGGCTTGAATTTAAACGCATTCAAAGAAAATTGGAGTTGTTGAAACTAATTCAGAAAGTAGGCTTGAATTATTTGCGGCCTGAGCAGTCGTCTTGTAGCCACTAATGATGGATGTAATAACATATAATTTTGTTTTATATCTGACTGACTCTAACTTTTCAGTTGAGTTCAGTTCAAGACTAGAAATGAATTTGAATTTTTTTGAAATTGGTTTATACCAAAGAAGAGCTAGGTAATAAAAACTTAACCTGATATGCAAGGTGGCTGGAAAAGGCTTTCCTACTATTACCTATATTGTTGTAGTTGTTGTAACTAATAAATGTGTGGGTACCCCTTGGTTTTTAATATAATAGTAGTGGTGTATATGATGATTTGATTTGATGATGATAGTTTTATTCTATCTCCAAGCGATGCTTCTCTATTATCATTTCTGTTATCATTGAAGTCAAGTCAAGAAATACTAGGTATGCTAAGATGTTGAACAATTTAATAGTTTTTATGATTGCCTGACGAGTAGTTTGATGACTATGACTAATTGGGTGAGGGTTTGTGAGGGCTAATAGCTTCAAGAGGTATTCCAAGTGGTATGTAATTTTTGTGCATTGCATTATTTATCTGTAATTGGAATTTAGTAATAAAATTATAATTTCGTTTTAAATCTATGAATTTAATTTTTGAAGAGGTATTATACATTACTGTACTACTTGTAGTTCAACTGCACAATAAAAATCAAGACAATTAAAGTTCTCATCTGAAGACAGGTGGTCAAGGAGCTAAACATTTTTTTTAGACTTCCTTTGCATTGTTATTAACTGCGTTGTACATATTAGGTCTTGAATGTAATTTTCCCTTATAGGTTTTTCCAAATTAAGTATAATCTTAGGTATGAATAATAACAGTTGAAATTGAATTGATTGGTTATATCTAATTTTAAAGCATATACGGCTTCAGTTTTTGATGAGTTGAAGTATGCTGCTTCGCTACCTAAAAAACAATGCGTAGGGTAGGATAACTTATAGTAGTTGCATTCTTGCATTCCATCATTACTTCTATGAATGTACTAAAAGACTAAAAACATGAATCATAATATTATTATAAAATATTCCAAGTGGTTTCAGTTAAAATAAAACAAAAATTGGGCAAACGGGGAAAGGCTAAATTAAATTCACATTAATTCTGCTGATTGTATCATAGTTCGATTGTTCGATTGCTGAGACTGTGAGGTCAAAGAATCTCTAGTACTTTCTTTACTCTGTGTATGAAGAGAAATTGAAATGATCCAAATTGCAATTTTGAAAGCGAAGACCTAATTTTTCCATTAAAGATAAATTGTGTAATATTATTTGTAAATTTGTAACATGCATAAAAGGGAAACATTTGGAGTTATTAAGGCATGTGCATGGTCATGGTTATGCTAATGATGATAAATAAGGTAATAATAGGATGTTGATTCAAAGTTTAACAAAATTTTTGTTTAATAGTAAGGTACTTTGGTGTTGATTGCTGATCCTCCTACATTTGATGATATATCAATTAAGAATGTAATGTTTATATAAAGCCCCATCGTTTTGCTTTTAAACAATTGCTTTTGAGTGGTACTCTTACTAGGTTTTTATAAGTTAATGATAAAAGGCTACAATTATACACAAAATGTGCAGTGTACAGAAGTACATGGAGTGTAATGTTTAATTAAAATATTAAAAAGCATGTGTCGTTAATCCGTGAATGCTTAATTAAAGGTTGGGGCGGGTTCATTCAGTCACACAATACTTTATCTTATGTTGTCGAATCCTGAAAAAATATGTTTCATATGTTAGATTTAAAGTCAGCCTTTTTCATTTTTATTTTGGAACTGCATTGAGACGGTTACTTCTTGGTTTAATTTTTAGTTCTCACTGTCAGGTAGTATTTAATGTTATTGATATTCGAATCTGTGAACAACCCTTCACAATTTAAAGCTGGATAAGATTCAAATAAACTTAATCTGCTGCATGCAGTTGAGATAAGCCAGTCATTCTTAACGAGGAAAAGGTATACCCTTATTTCTTACGTTATGCAAATTAATTTTTTTATTCGATTTAATTACTTCGAATCTCATCTTGTCCCGTAGCCGTAGCCTTTTAAACTCACTCGTAAAGTCGTGAATAATAAGAGAGACTAGTTGAGAATTGTAAGTGTAACAAATAAGAGCAAAAAAAGCTAGCAAGGAGAGCTCTTGTTTCCGATTTCTTAAAAGTAGATGATTGTATTATTAATTAGCAATTACTAATAACAGTAATAACACAATTTATTTGAGGCACTATTGATGCAACTACTTCAGATACCTTAACTAAGCATTATTGAAAAAATGAATACATTGTGGAGATTGTGGACTGTCATTGCAACTAAAATAAGCAACTTTGTCCATCACCCGCAACCCGCAGTTGGGGTATTCTAACCAAATTAAATTTAAAATTAATGATTTCCAAAATATTACTGTTTCCTAGTTCTTTAAATCTTAGAAATTTCTTAAGAATTTCGAGGTCTAATAAATGGAATTATCTGATCTGAAACGTTTTTGACAATTCTAAGAATGAATGAATGTGCAGGGACAGAATAATAATTATTCTTCCATTTGAAAAGTTTTACTTTTGATTATTATTAATAGTAAAATTTTAATAAATTTGTTGTTCTTTTGCTGTAAACAAAAAGCTCAAAATTAGAATAGATTTACAGACATTACACCAGTATCATTTGATACTACGCTAAATTATACCTTAGTAAAAAGCCATTCTGGGGTATAATCATAATTGCATTTTTGCATTGCATTTTATGAAGACTTCTGCGAATAAAAAGCAACTGGGAATTCACATTGTAATTTTTAATAGAAATGTATTGAAAATAAAGTCGAACCATATGCAAAGTGTCTGACAATAATTTCCAAATAGTGTACTTTCATTTTTATTAACAATACTACAACTGCAGAACATTAATGCATTACTTATAAAATACATTCCCATTCAGCTAGGATCTTTAGCATAATGAAAGTGTTTGACACGAAATATCGCGTGCGATAAGTTGCACGGGTGAACCAACAAATACAATACAATAGGGGAGATTCAATGAAGGAATATAAGGATTTTTTCGGGGTTTCCGTTGTTTGTATACGAATGATACGATGATGATGAAAAAGTAAACTTAACGCGAGAAAGAAGGGCTACTTTGAAAGTCTAATAATCCAAGGAAATACCGGTTCGCAGTATTCAAATTGGTAGCGATTTTAGACCCTACACTGGGTACTGGTTGGTACTGATAAACTTCCATTCCAACTAATCCATCCATGCATGTTAATGGGGGTTCATTTAATTCACATTTGCATGAAAGTTGACATGCGAATGAATTTTTATGTTATTAAATTCACTCCCCTGTTTTGCATATCATTGGAATAATCCTTATTTCAGCAACCGTTTTAATCTGAATTCAACCATCTCTTATCGCCTTATCTTCTTTGTCAATAAACGATCATTCGACGGATGGTTGATGGACTGTCGGCAAAATGTAAACTGAACATGGTATCTATTATTGATTCGGATATATTATTATTAAAAATTGCCATCATAATTTCCTTGTCATCTAGTAATCTAGTTTGCCAAGTTTGCTTTTCTTGTATACTGAATGTGTGGTAAGAGAAGAGCCCTCGAGACATAATCGGTTCAAGAAACAAACCCGTGTGTGTTGATTTGGAATATCGTTTGCATTTTAGGCCTTTTCTTTTTCATGCAAGGTTCACACTTATTATAATTGTTACATATTCAAAATTATGTATCTCGCACAGTGTTATGAACGTGGTGTGGTGTGATAGACTTCCTTGCATGCTAATGTTTTCGTAAAAATGTAAGATTAATTTTGCAGCTGATAAATAATTTTGAAAAAATAAAAAAGTAAATGTGATGATTTAGTAATTCAGCAAAGCTGTAAAATTCTAATAGTTATTGTATGAAGAAGAAAGTCTAGTCTTCTAAAAATACCATCCGTACCGTAGTTGTACATGGATCGCATCGTTTGTAAATTCTGTAGTAGTATTCTGCAACTACTCTGTAATTACTTCCAACTGTTTCATCCGACCAGCAGGAACAGAGGAACATTTGCATTTAATTGCTAGTTAGCTTTACCAAACGATCTCCCTATTGTCTATAAAAGTTATTATTACTTATTAGTATTTAGTATGTAGGCTCATAAGTATTAACAATTTTAGGTTGCAAATGATAACACGAAAAGCCAGAGTAAATTACTGGAGTAAGATAGAACTGACAAGGATCTGATCTAATTTTGATTTGATTACAGCAAGGTACCCGCTTTCCTTAATATTGTGGACATTGCCGGACTGGTGAAAGGGGCGTCTCAAGGGCAAGGATTGGGAAATGCCTTTTTGTCCAATATTCGGGCGTGTGATGCTATTTTTCATGTTTGCCGTAAGTACCCATTACATGTTACATCTTAAGTTATTCAAGATCGATTTTAAATGAGTTACTTAATGCTTCATATATATTATTTTTTACAATGTTAAGTATCAAATAGTAAGTTTTAAAATACGAGGGCGTTGAAAATAAAATCCTTAGAAATGCTTATATTTATAAGTAATTCCCAAATCATGGGGCTGTTAAGGGAAAATGAGCATTATTAGGAAAGGTCATCTCTCGTAACCTAACTGGAGTCAGGCAGAGGGTCTAGCTTACGTCTGGATGTGTTAGAGCATCAAAGTAATTGAGGTAAATCGAGACAAGGGTAGAGGGGTTGGAGTGAAGTTCTCAAGCATTGTTAGTGCTACAAGGAAAATTAACAGTTTAATGATGATTGTTAAGACAGTAATGCTCAGTCAGTTTAGTGAAATAATTTTTTATGATGTCTTTTCCTAGAGCTAATAATGATCCTCTTTGTGTGGTTGATAGATAAGCAAATCGAATCTTTAATCTTGTGCACCATCATTATATCATACTTTTACTACACTTATGATGAGCAATACTTATTTGTTGAATCCTTTTGGGAAGACTGCAACCAGGTATGTGTCTTGGTGCCAGCAGATCGTTAAAAAACGTTTCTGGTCTCACGACAAGACGCTGTAAATTACTTTTAAAAAGCACATGACTGATTGTAAAAGCCATGAACTTGACGTTTAGTAGACTTAATTTACTTAAAACAATTAGTGGCAAACTAGCAGAGCAGTAGCGTGAATTGTAAAGTAAATTGTGAATATAAAGCAAAAAAAACCTTACTTTAGCATATGAATGTAAATGCTGACTATATATTTGCAAAGTAATCATTTTTACAAGTAGCAAAATAAATATAATATATATACTGCATCATATTACTATTATTTCACTTCAGCAAAAAAAAAAAATAAGTAAAAAAGTTGCATAATAAGCCATAACTATTTTTTTTGCAGTGTAAGAGAACATGATGATTTATTTTATTGTTATTTACTGAGATTAATGTTGCCTATAATGTGATTGTGACTCGTGACAGAAATGATATATAATTTGTAATTTAATTTTTTTAATGGATTTTCAAAGGGGCTTTCGATGATACTGAAGTAATTCATGTGGATGGAGAAGTGGATCCTATTCGTGACCTGGAGACCATTAGTGAGGAATTGAGACTTAAGGATGAAGAATATTTGTTGCAAAATGTTGAAAAATTGGAAAGGACAGTTGTTCGGGGTTCGGATAAAAAGTCTAAACCTGAATATGTATGTTGAGATACTAATGTTTATTTTGTTTTTTGCATAAATTTTACCATCAAATTATAACACCAATAACCTTATAACTTATAAATAGTTGAGCAGTAAATATTTCAAAGCTTTGAATAGGAAGATTACTCTTGAAGGAAAAGACATGCATGCGGAGGGTTCTATTTTGAGTTTTACAGTACATCCATGTCTTCCATTTTTCTGTTTAAGAGATGTCCCTTCAAATTTTAATCTTATTTCCAACACATCCGAAAAACTTAAGAAATATTTTGTTTAAAAATTAATCGTGCTGCCTGCCTTTTATACTTTATTATACTGTATACTCATAAATCCTTTAATTGCACCAATTAATGACTAACTTGCTCTCATGTAATTCCATAAGCTCTGAATTCTATATTAGAATGGAAACGTCGAGTGGAAAATTACAAAAAAGACAAAAATAGCTATCAATAATAAGTAATCTCATATTTTTTGTGCTTGGAGGTGTTTTAATAAGCAGCCACATTAATTTTTTCTAAGCTGGAGGTCATTAGCCAGTGATTTGGTTATATTTAACATGTACACGGTTACATACGTTTAACATTAAAAGTACTTGAGAAATCTAAAGGAATGAGTAGTTGAACCCGAACCACTTTATTATAGCCACTTGAGTTGTTGTAATGAAATGAGGCATTCAGTGCATACAAAAGGTGTAATGGAGGGGTGGGTTTGCCTGGTTGATCAATTAAAGTTATAGCCAGTTGGTGGGTCGGTGGCTAAAGAAAGGTAAAAAAGAGGTAACATGTTCGGTTAGTAGGAAGGTGTGTAAGATGCAAATGTAACTAATGCTCAGCCATGCTCATGCTCGACGGGCCGATTTGTTTCTAAACTTCCCTGCCTACATCCCATTCATTGGTTTATTCTAGTCTTTGGTTGGGCTTCCTTTATTAGATATCCAGGATTAATGTCGACGGACCTTTGCATTTTCTTAAGTTTAATAAAACTTATAGTTTTTAGGTTTCAAAATTAATTTTTGATTAATTTGGTTGATTTAATTACAATTTGCTTTGTATATAGGTAACCTAATTACAAGTTAATGCGACATTTATAATAATGTACTTTAATTAAACCAATGACGATACAAAGAGGAAATCATTGGATAATATGTATTGATAAAAAATCAAATCAAATTATTATCCTAACTCCTAAAGAAGGTGAAAAAATAACTGATAGAAAAATCACCAATAGAAATTTTCAAAATGTAACGTCAATGATTTTAATATTATTGCATAAACGTAAGAGGGTATGATATTTATTATGTGGGTAAATGTTGAAAATAAAGATCAAGAAATATATTACTTTCATTAATGAAGTAACGAAATAAAAAACGAATGAAAATGGATAATTTTATTGCAATTAAAGGTTATAGAGTGCATGATAATAGGATCGTTTAACAGACTTCATTATTGCTATCTTTAAAAAATGAGGGCAAAGCATATTAATTTAAATACATATTAGATATGTTATGAGGTTACGATTAATCTTCCATTTCTTGGAAAAGACTCGGTTATGAAATGCCACACCATATTAATACCTAGTTAAAAAAATAGAATAAATGTATCTGCCTTTAATTTAGATAGTTTTTTCATGCTAAAACTTCATAGTTTAAATTTGCTTCTGATGGTGATGATAAAATGTCTTAATTATTTTTTAATTACTAAATAGTAAATAGGGTAAAAATTTCTGGCAATTAAAGATCTATATTTTACTTATTCTCATTTAATAGTTTTCCATTTTCGTATACAAGGTCCAGGACAATCCTAATTTAATTGAATATAAATTTTGAATATAAAATGTAATTGTATTTATAACTTCCATTCTTTGACACTCATATTATAATTAAAATACGTGAAAATCAAAAACAATTTTAATAAGCCAACGTTTTTATTGTAACTGATTCTTTCCAATGAGGCAATGATCTATGAGTTAATGAATTTTATTATTATTCCAATGACTGTCAAAGTTTTGTATGTATTTCCTAAAATAAAATTCCTCACTCTTTTCTCAGTTTAATTTATGATATTTCTTCATCATTATATAGCCAGGTATTATTAGATAGTACAAAAAATCACATTGTTTCTTTAACTTTTTCATAAAAATATTAACCAAACCTTGACCAAAGTCATTTTCATTTTTGCCATCCACCAATTTATCTATCACATACATGCGTACTTTATAATTATTATTTTTTTAAAACATTCTTTTCTAATTATTTTTAATGGTTGATTGTTTTCAGGATATTCTGTTGAAGATCAAGTCTCACATGGTAGAAGACAAACGACCAATTCGTATGCATGATTGGAATGCAGCTGAGGTAAATTCATTCATTAATATTTGACTAGGTTATTCGAAACTTAGAATGTTGATTGTAGGTTGTAGCGCAATTAAAATGCCCTTTTTTAAATACCTTTAACCTACAACTTATTTTATGATGCTATGCTTTTAACAAAAGCCAAAGTAAGCCCAAAACAATAATGCTGAATGGAAAAATTGTTTTGTTTTCTGTTTCAGATTGAAGTACTCAATAAGCATTTGTTCATTACTGCTAAACCAATAATTTATTTGGTTAACTTGTCGGAAAAGGATTACATTAGGAAGAAGAACAAATGGTATGTCACTTATATACTCAGTTGAAAAATAGTTGCCGTCAATACCTTTTTTTGTTTTTAAATCGGTATTTCTTTGTTTTTCATTGAAAAATGATCCTTCGTACTTGTTGCTGCCTGTCAAACAAGATAGATACTTCCCATTATGTTCATTTTACGTCAAATTAACTCTCTTTATTGACTTTTGTGTTTTTTATGAAATACAAACGAGCCATATTTTAAATGCATTTCTTATATCTAGTTTTTAAGTTGGGCTTAAGAAATATAATTCATTGAACTTTTTTCATCTATAAAAAAATCGTGTCTTCTCTAAACCTTTTTCACTTATAAAAATAGCACACTTTTCATTGATTTTAAAAATTTGTTTTTCATATATTTTAAGGCTCATTAAAATTAAAGAATGGATTGACAAGAACGACCCTGGAGCCATGCTCATTCCATTTTCAGGAGCACTGGAATTCAAGTTAGTAGATATGCCTGATGATGAGACAGCTGCTTATCTAAAAGAAGTTGGGACAACAAGGTAAGAACCATGTGTTTTACAATTTTCTCCGTTGTTGTGTAATCAATCGATATTTTTATAGGTAGGGATTTTCTTGATTTAGTAATTAAATATTTAATTATTGACAATTAAAACACGTTAGCAATCAAAATAAACATTTATATGACGTATATACATGATTTCGCACTAAAATAGCAACATTGTAAGAAAAACCGAGTCAGTTAATGCTAGCAACTTCCGTTTTCATTAACAAACATTTTTCTCCAGACTGGCAACAAAATGCCCCGTTACAATTCACAGGAATGGTTTTTGTAAAGAAGTTTATATTCATTACAAAAAACACTCATGTTGCTACACAAGGGGTTCTTTTAAGATATCGGTCAAGATTACTTCTAAAGCGGCCTGTACTTCAAATTTCTGTTGTTATAATATTGTGATAGTATTAAGAATTAAGAGTAGATTTGGAACACATACCTAGAGGAGAGCAAAGTAATGTGAACAGAGACTTAAGATTCGTTTAATGTAACAAAGCGTCATTATAGAATAGAAGTTACTTGAAAAACATTGGCAAAGGTATCACAAACATATAATTTGGAGTCACATTATTTTCTCTCGTGTGTGATTATATTTTTGGGGAAGTAGTTGTTGCCGTTCTCCTCACTGAAGTTTAGAGTTTTTCATGTCATTAAATGATATTCATGTCTGGAGTTTTGTACAAGATAAGGTTTATGAGTCTCTAGCCATGCCTCTTATTACCTTCTGTTTCTTTATCTGACCTCGTCTTATTTCTTATTATGATCCTTTGGTTCCTTTACCTGTTATGGTCTTATGACCATGTTCCCCTTGTATTTTAAATCGTATTTGTAATAAACCTATGTATGGAGTTATGGAATGAGCTGGAATACAATATAGTGGAAAGGAATCTACTTGTTTTCCGTAGGGCTAACTGAAAAAAATAAATGAAAATGAAATTACCTTACTAAACTTAACTAAAGAATATTCTTTGACGGGTTTGCTATATTATTTCTAAATGGGTTATAGTTATAACTTATATAACATTTATAGGGGTATGAGCTATTTCGTTGAATTTCATCTGAAGTTGAGGACAATTTAGTAAATACCTGAAGATATTGAAAGTCCAGGAGGATATAATAAGTAATCTCAAATTCTGGATCCTCGTCTCTGCAAATTATAGACATTAAGTCAGACCAGAAAACCCCAACTTGATATGAAATTCATTGAATGACCAGTAATTTTTACCAAATCACTTTAATCTCTTGTAATGCATGACTCTTATCCTGTTGAAGAGAAGAGCATTGGGTTGGAATGGGTTGGAATTGGGGATGGAACTAATGCCTGATCTTTTAATTGTGGTATGACGCGATGTTATTATCGATGAATAGAGACTATCAACTATAGTCGATTTGCCAGACCAGATTTTGTTTTGCATTTTTTACTTCAACAACTTCACTTGTACAAGTATATTGTAAGGTAGTTAGTACACAGTGGGTTGGTATTAATTTTTTTAACTTACCTATTTTCACTTTCATCAGATCCGCAATCTTTCATCAAGTTTTTATTCTTTGCCAACACTTACTTCTCAGGATAATAAATGCTCCACGATATAGTTGATGGCCTTCTGAAAACTTGTGGTGGTAGTGGTAATAATTTGGATAGTATTCATTCATAAAATTTAATTGAACAAAATTCTCTTTATAATGTGATTGTCGTGAAATAGCAAAATAGGAATAATTGTGTAATTATTATAGTCGTCTGTGCGTGATCGGAATTTTTCATGGCTTGAAATATGCATTTAGATTTATTGATATTCATATGACGCATCTACAATTCTACAAAAGTTGTTCCAGCTGCCATGTTGTTTGAGAAAAGTAGCTTCCAGTTTTCGTCT
>JAQGAA010003135.1:0-11357 GCA_034696425.1 Isotoma viridis
ATTCAAAATTTAACGTGGGAACTAACACCGCTACAGCTTATCTGCTGTTGAAACCCCTAACTAAGCTATCTATCTCAAAATTGTGTTTTAATGATTTTTATTTATTATAAAGCTTTTCTGAGTAATCAAGACAATTTAATTCGACACATTTTTAAATGGTTGCAACCACCGTGGAAATCGATGCTATTTCTAAGTGCTAATAGACATGATACCCAGTAGTATAATTAAACACATTTCTAACTATGATTGAAATTATTTAACTGCATGGTTCTATGAGTTCAGTGTGTACAGAGTCATAGAGATGCAAACCTTACTACTTTCTTCAAAATGTACAATTATGATTGTAAAACTATAAATTTGTAAATTTGCGAATGAAATTAGGAATTTAGTATTTAACATTTATAATTCAACCCCACATACTTGGTTTATAGGTCCATCAAATTGGTATAAAGATGATTTCACCTCCACAACTAGCTGATGTTGGACTTGTAGTCACTCCAGAAAAGAATACAACGACTGATGAAGAACATTCTCAACTAAAGTCTGCTCAAATTTTTTGAAAGAGACTGAATTTCTTCATACTCAAAATTTCTTAACGCCGTTCACGATGAGATCTAGTTGTTCAAACTTAATTGTGTTCTTAAAAATGCAATAATCAGAATATAGCTTAATAACTAAGGATTTTTTCCTATTTCCATAGGCTTAGAATCTTACATTATTCGTAATTCGCGAAAGACATAATCAAGCATTACACAAGCAAAATGATGCAAAGTAATAATAGAATAGCATAACATTATAGCGTTTTACTCCTAAAGTTACCAAAGAGTGCAATTTATTGTATGACTAAGAGGAGCAGGACCCTTGATCTCATCTTGCCGAATCAATATATACTCGATGGCTGAAGGTTAAGTTGGATCTCTCTTATATTTTAGGGTCTTACTGTTATACTTAAGATAACAACAAACGCAAAGATTTTATCGAGACGTTGATTATTTTTTTCTGTACCAATATACTTTTTAGTTAATAGAACTGAGAGTGCAATTTGAAATTATAATTTATAAAGTAAAATATTAAAGGGTTTCTTTTGTAATTTTATGATATTATCCTTTCCAAAACCAGTTATGTTTATTCCAACCACTGGTCTTGCAGTACCAAAATTAGCATGAGATTTTACATATCAGACAAGTGTTCATAATTTTTTGAAGCAACTCCAATGTGATAAGCAGAGTTAGCATTCTCACCTATTTACTCTATTTTTCGTCAAACAAAATAACAAGCTCTTATTACTAAAAGCCATTATCCATTCATTCACAAGACAACTTAAATGTACTGCATCGCCAAGCTATTTAAGTAAAAACAACCACTGCAACTGCTTTACCGAAGAAAATTGTTAGGTTTGCAAAGAAAATATTTTACAAAAATTTTAAATATCCTAAATTTTTTAGGTGAATACTATATTATGCAATGCTGTACCCTTAAATATAGATTTCCTGAATAGTTTATTAAAATGTAGTGAATGTAAATGTAGTATTATTGGTGTAATTCTTATACTGTTTTAGGTATTGATGCTGCTAATAAATTTTTCTTTCTTTTTAATTACCTGCAATGAAACGTACGAATGCAATTTTTAATTCTTTAATTTATGAAAATATCATATCGTACGGCAGTACTAATTTACTATAATAATAGCATTAATTACTTGTTATAAACGCATTGTGTTTTTCCCACTAAGGTACTTCGAAAATGTTATATTTACGACTTAATGCTTTACTTCAGATGATCATAAAATTTTAAGCTTACAGAAATAACTTACGGAGAAACGAAACGCAGTGTCAGTTTCTGTCTAAATATTTCTTCTTTCTGTCAAGGCAATTAACTTTGGAAGATATGCACTCAAGCTAAAATTTCAATGAGATTATATGACAGTATGGACAAGTGCATAATAATTGCATGCATTTTTAGATTGATAGCTTGTAAAGATAATAGCACCTAAAATGAAATATTTTTGGTGTTGTGTTACATAAACGTAATATCTAATCATTATGCTTTTTTATAAATTGAGTTCTTTAACATTAGACATAATTTCGTTTTAGCTTACAATATTGGTTTACCATTTACAGCTTTAATTCTTCAATACATTTGTGCAACTGTTATAACATAAAACATAACCTTATCAGACATTGCAAACTGTAAACAATAAAACGTTTGCTAATCGTCTTCATCGTCACTTCTATTTTTCAGCAAGAAGTTGATAACATTGGACTGTACAAAAATTTTAGATTTATCAAAGCATTCATGAAGGAAGAAGGGTCATAGTATAATAACGTATGTAGAATTTATAATACATTACGTGTCAGGAAAATTCGTTAGTTGGATTTAATTAAAAAATTTCAGTAATTGAAGGAATAATTGATTAGTAGAAGAGCAAGATAGTTCAATAAGCAGTAGAACCTGATCATTAGGCTTTTACTTAAGCTAGTAAAAAACTATTGTTTGTCTTGGATCATCTTTAGACTTAACTTAGATTTCAAGAAATTCGGTGATCATTCCTGGAATTTTTGTAAGTAAACATTTTTAAATATTTGCAGTTTCAAACGCAACAAATTTGAAAATCAATTTTGAATCGCGATTTATATACCTAGTCCCCTTTTTAATACAAAAACAAAACTTTCAATTTTTTGCGTTACACAAAACTGCAATTCTTTTTGTGTAATCTAATTCAATTTTTTGTAGATATTTTGAGTTAATATTATGCAAAATAAACAGTAAAGAATTAAAAAATCTTTTTCAGACACTACCATAATGATTCCACTGTCACAAACTATCGCACTGAAAAGAACTCACGTTTTTCAACAAATAGCCGAAACGGAGAGAGCCACTAGAGACTACGTTGGTAATGGAAAAGAAATGGCAAACAGCGTGTTTAACGTTTTAAGGGGCTCTGGTGCTTTCAGAATTGACCGCGTATTAATAGCAGGGAGCATTGGGAAGGGCACCGCGTTGAGCGATAAGTTTGCTCCCGATTTCGATTTAGTTGTTTTCATCAATGACGAACATCCCCCTTTTGAAGAAGTTCTTCAAAAATTTGCTGCAATTTTACTGTCTGCTGGCTTAAACGGATACCAATTGGAAGCAATTACCAAGTTTTCAATCCAATTTAATGTGGATGTGGAAGGAACGAAAGTAAGTTTCGACCTACTTCCTGCAACCAACTTTGCAAAAGGATGGGCTAAGAGTAAGAGGAAAAATTACCCAATTAAACCACAAGCGGATTTTGCAAGAGATCTTATTCACCAATACTATTGCCGTTTTGGGGATTTTGGCTACAAATTCAGTAGCTGTTTGGCCGAACAAACTGTACTCTTCCTAAAACAAAATCCGAAATGGATCATCGACACTATCCATGTTGCAAAATTCTGGGACAAACATGTTCACTTTGAGAAAAAGATTTCTGGACGATCTCATATAATTGAGTTAATTACTGTGAAAGCATGCTCAAAATTGCAAAAGAGGAAGACAGTAGCCAGGGGATTTATTCGTTTTTTGCAAATGATGACAGAATTGGATACACAGCATATTGTATTTGGTCATAATTACCCAAAGCAAGTGGTGCCTCAAGAAATCTTGGATCAAGTCCCTTTAATTCTGGATCCTGTGAACCCTTGTAACAATCTTGCGGCAGGGTTGAATGAAGAGATTTTCAAAACTTACAAAAACCACGCTTATAAAACTTTAGACAAGTCAAATAGGTTGGAGTATCTTGAAAAACCTGATGCCCTTTTCTATTGAGCGGTCAATCATATGCAATTTCTTCAAACTAAAACTGATACTGCTGTTTTATTGCAGTTGCAGTTACTGATAACCTCTTATTATTATACACCTTTTTTAACTTAAAAATATATAATGAAATTTCAAATAATTTATAACCGATAACCAAATTTTATTAAAAAGATTCGAATTTACCTTCATGAAAATAAAATAATGTTGGTAAACTAAATGAAGTAAGATTTTGAAGAATTATTGGTTTTATAATTTTATCCGTTAAAAACCAGGAAATGCCGAAATAGACAAAACAACATAATTTAGAGTAGTGCATTTTCGTTCTCAATTTTACTTCAAGCTGTTTTGCTTAAAAAAATAAATATTCAATGAAATATATATTTTTAAATAAAAATGTTCATAGTGAACAGAACAAAGACATTATAGTGAAATCCACGTATTATGGTAAAATGCACCTATATCCAAAATGCGATATTCAATTCTCATTTATTTTATTATTTCTTATTTCTATTGGAACTCAAATTCTTGTAAATAATTCAGCTCCTTTTAATTTTCTAATTAAGTAAAAATTGAATTAAACCTTTTGAAATCCATTTTTGAAACCTGGAATACTAATCAATAACTCGAATCCTGTTGTCTATAAAAAATCAATAGACGAATTGTACTCTGTTGCTTAATCCGCATCATAATAATTACGTTAACAGATTAACATTAACACAAATCATAAACAAGCATGAATAAAAATACATATTGATTCTAAGTAGTAAATATAATGTCACTATATAGTCCATTCATGTTATTGTAACACTTCCACTTAAAATACGTCAAGTGATGTTCTAAAAGGCAATGTGTGACGTAATTTGCTATTTCTGCAGAACCCCGAGGCACTAATGGAGTTAAATATTCCAGAGATTAATGAATAATATAATATAAATAGTACTTGCATTTTAAATTCATGTTTAATGATTCTAACACAAGTTAACACGCATTATATAAAGTAGCAATTTGTAATGTTATTTTAGTGCATTTGAATCAAATCAGTCTCCAAAGCATATCGTCTCTATTATGCCTCTATCCCATAACATCTAACATCATCTTTTAGTTCAAATATTTAGTCTAAAGAAAAACAAGAATTTTATCAAAATGAATCAAAAGTTTGCATTTCTTTGTATTTTTGCAATGATAGCAGTTTTGAATAGTTGTAGTTGTTGCAGACCAACAAATTTGAAAGATCCTGTTTGTGGATCAAACAATTACACGTATCAAAATCCAATGCATTTGACTTGTGCTGGGTGGAGCAATCCAGGTATAATTAAACAAAAGCAGAATCATAAAATGCATTTTACTTTTATAGTTTTTTTATCAATTTGACTACTACTATATTTGTTTATGCATAAAACTGAATACTTTTCAGTATTTGATTTTTATTTTACTTCTGAATAATTTTTAGATTTAAACCTTACATTATGCCACAAAGGAAAATGTGATGGGACAACGCCTTGTGTTACTGGAAATACGCCTTCAGGATAAAATCACAAAATGTTTAAATTTTGGAGTTAATTTTTTAACGAACTCTTACCAGAATATTAGTATATGAATTTAAATCATATTTAAACATTTTACAAGGATTAATAAATGCGTTAAACAAAAGTGTCATTTACTTTCGGTTAATGTTTTAATGAAAACTTGAGTATAAAATAAGCAAAATAAGCATTTTGTTCAGTATAAAATATGGAAAACCATATGAATTTGAATTTATTTCCTACCATCTAAACTTATCAATAGTAAACGTACCGAACTCAAGAAACATATAACATAAAGCCGTGTTTGTTTTATTTTAATGAATGAAAATATCAAGTACACCCATTTGGATTGCTTAAGAATCAGTGCTTTCACAAGTTTACAAAATTAGTGCGATCAAAAGACTCTAATATTCGTTTTTAATTTTTTTAAATAAATGCTTTTATTTTACATTAATTTGGAAATTAAATTGCATGCAAGCAAATGGAAAGACTTAAAATTATTCATTTTTTCTCTTAATGCACATTGGTATGCATGGTATATCGTGTTCGGTTACATAGGGTCGCATGCAATCTCCCAATCATATATTTTTGTCAAAATTCTACATTTTGTCATTTTAACTTTTAACCCGAACACATTAACTAAAAATACCTAACTAGATTCCCTAGATTATAATGTGTGACGTAATTGGCATTTCTGCATAGTTCCTTGGGAATTCACAGAGGAAGTGGTTCCATAGATGAATGGGGAATAAAAATTTTATTAGCATTTTATTACATTATTAATAATCTATCAAAATGCGCTAGCATGCAGCTTAATAAAGCATCAGTTTCATTTGTTGGTTAGTACAGTTGAATCAAATCATTCTCTCTATTTTATGCTATTAACTCTAGTTCAAATATTCACTTCAAAACTTCATCAAAATGAATCAAAAGTTAGTCTTTTTTAGTCTTTGCATTGTAATTACAGCAGTTTTGGATTCTTGCATCTGTTGCAGACCAACAAATGTCGAGGACCCTGTTTGCGGATCAAACAACCAAACATACCGAAATTCAGGCCATATGGCTTGTGCAAACTGGAGCAATCGAAGTAAAATAATTAACAATGCATATTTTAAGATCATTTATTGAACGGTTGACTCTCTCTCTCTTTTTAAATCTATTGACCTTTTAATACTAAATTCTTTTTAATTTTACTTTTGAATAATCTTTAGAGTTAAACATTACATTATGCCACAAAGGAGAATGTGATGCGAAAACGCCCTGTGTTACTCGAACTCCTGATACTCAAGAAGGATAAAAATCGCAATAATGTCGACTTTTGGACTTAATTTGTTAACCAGCTCCTATTTAGAATTTAGAAGTCATCAATTTCAATCAAGTTTTAAATATTTTTCAAAATTCCACATCTTGTATCATCCAAAACTATCAATTATAAAATCAAAAAATCTTCAAAATTCTTGTATTTCTTCAATATTGCTTTGTCATTTTACATTAAAATTACTCCATCAAAAATAGTATTTCTTATCAAGCAAATAAAGACTTGAGAATTTATTTATTTAGTTGCAAATGTTTCGATTTCGTTTATTCCATATGCATGCATGGATGAAGTCCCATCATATCAAGCTGTCAGAATTCTACATTTTCACCTTTAACCCGAACTCAAGTTCCTTCTCAACTCAAAGTCAAAACCCATACTGACAGGCAAGGCAACCACGTACCTGTCCATATCCAATCTTACTTTAGCTCCAATCCATTATCCTTTTGTTGTGCCCAAAGTGCCCATCATCCCTAATAGCAACCCCAGTAATCAATATTCACATCGTCACCATTTCACTTTCCAGTTACAAAAAACCCATAAATCCTTATCCAGTGTAGTAGCCCCACACCCAAGCCTTTCCAAGGGAAATAAAAACACCCCTCTTTATAGCATGACATAACTCATACAATTTAAAGAAACTTTCTTCCCCGAAAATTGAAGACAATCACCCATCACCCGTCTCTCCCAAGCTATCAAACAATCTTCCAAGTGGTTTCTTCTGAATAATTGATTCCTACAAAAACACAACAAAAGACTATCAAAAAACCAGAGTAAAAGGATGTACGACGAAGCAATAGAAATAAATGACTCTGACTATGAGGATGAATCGGAGTACACCTCAACCGTAAGAAAACCTGGAGTTTCACCCATTCGAAAAAGACAACCGCAGCAACCCTCTCCTAGCAATGCTGCTATTAATCGAGTAGGACCTGTGCCCAGTACTGCTGCTAACTTAGATTATTATTCCCAAAACCGACATTTCAATATGGAAAAGGATGAGATGCTTCCTCCTCGGCCTAAAACCCTTTCTTCTAAAGACTTCGTATCAGCTACGGCCCGTCCAAGCTCATCAAGTCAGAAGATAGTAAGTGGTAGTCCTTTAGCTCGTTTAGGAACTGCTGCTGGTGGAGGGGATATTAAACAAGGTGCATTTCCGGATCGGGGACTCAGTTCTAGTTCGGAATTCTCAAAGCTAAAAATGGCAGATCTTCAAAAAGTAAGGAAGACATTTTTTGGTTAAAATTCAACATTTGGTTATACATAATTTTTTTTAAATTTAATTTTTTATCAGGCTGGAGCGTCTGAAGACCCGAATATGGATCCGAATCTAGCCCGGAAGTCATCTTCAAGTAAACCTAGACCCATGTCAGCTTCTCAACGAAGAAGCCCTCCTTCAGATGACGAAGATGAGGATGATGATGATGAAGATTATGATGAAGATCTTAATGTGGCTCAAATTGAAGGGTGAGTAAATAATCCAAGGTTTTTCATTTATTGCATTACTGAATCAAAACACTAAAAAATAACAGTCGTAGAAATCCTTTAAAAATCCTAATGTAAATCTTCCTTCCACAAGTAACCCTTCGTTCTAATGTTCTTAAACTTTAAATTCCCCTTAAGTACTTTTTCCTTTATCAAAAAATCCAAATTGAGCAGAATCCTCCGCGACTTCAAGTCCAAGATAAATAAGCCCACCCGTGGAGTTCTAAGCCGAGTAGATAGTAACACCTCATCTGATGAAGACAATGTTCCATCCGAACTCTTTGATATGGATGACTCAGTCTTCGAAGAACTGGCTGCCTCACCTGATTTCTTATATGATGATGATGTTAATACTGATTACGGAATGTATATTGACAACGCTTTAATTCGTGTTCCTCATCCCCAGAGGACTTATCCTATTCCTCCGATCCATTGTGATGAGGTTCCTTATCCCTTTCCTTACCTTACTTATCTCAAATTATAAATAAATATAATTTATTAAGTACCCTCTCCTGCATATCCTAATCCTATTCTAGGAAATGCTAGAATACTTCAGACACAAGAAACTATGGGAGGCGAATTTGGACATGAAACGTGAGCAAATAGGAGAGAAAGTTCGAGCAAAGGATGATACTATTCTTGGGATTCATGACTACAGCCCTTACCCGTACTTAATCCTTTATCCCCTTTGACCTTTCTATATTTATTGACATTTCTTCCAATCATAAAAAATGGACTTACACGACAAAGTCTATATACACACCAATCCCTCATGTCATAATATTGTAACGGTAAAAGCGGGACGCTCACCGTTCTAGCTAAGGTTAATTAAGGATGAGGTTCTAGTTTGTCATTAAGGTCAATGTTCTATTGGGGATGGAGTTGATAAGGATGGAGTAGATAGTATGGATGGAGTTGTAGTACGGATGGAGTTGTAGTACGGATGGGGTTGTAGTACGGATGGAGTTGATAAGGATGTAGTTGTAGAAGGAGTTATCGATGGAGATATCGGAAGGAGTTATGGACGGAGTTATGGACGGAGTTGATAAGGATGGAGTTATAGTATGGATGGAGTTGTAGTACGGATAGAGTTGATAAGGACGGAGTTATAGATGATGATGATGATGATGGAAGGAGATCGAAGAGTGAAGAGGAAAGAACCTCGAAGGAAGCTCGATTTCAACTTAAGTTTATTTCAAGAAAAGCTTACATTTATATACAAGTCAAAGACAATGGGTTTGAATAGATTTGCGTCATATGATATTATTTGGGAATGAACAATTGAAACTTAATGGCCGATTGAAGAAATGTATTGTTATAATTGTAAACATAATAACAATGGAGATAATAATAATCAAATAGTAATTAATATTGAAAGCAAAGTTGATAATGAAGAATAAATGATGTTGGGGAGAATCCTTCCGTGATATCCTACGGTGACAGAAAGCGATGGTCTCCAGCGCTAAAAAAAGGATGGATAGAGATATCCCGATGGGGAAAAGATATAGAAGACGGCTGGGGTCGGATCATGGTTGCGAATGTGGGTTGATTAGTATGCTTTGGATAGTTTCGATATTCCCAGCGGCTGGACTGGCTTCTGTCGCATCATAGCGAGCTGAATTGTCTATCAGCGAGACCTTAACGGTGGGGCTAATACAACATTTCCGAACACATAAATGGACATAGCCATTATTTGGAAGAAAAAATTCGATTACATGTAGGATTAGAAGAATTAGGTGTAGAAAATTGGTGAAAGGTGATGAAAAAATGTAGGATTCTGAGGAATGATTAGGATGTTAAACAGAGAGGGTTTGTAAGGACGTCCGTAAAAGTTAAGAGATAAGAAAAAGCCATTTATGTCCGTTTGGCGTGTGGGTGTCTCAACACAGTTGGGCGTTTGGAAAAATTTTGAAAGCAGATTTCTTCCTCGATGTTCCATTTGAATCTTCTGAACCGTAAAGGGACCGGATATGGTATGCAGAGTAGGGTAACATGCAGTGGAAATCCGCGTACAGTATTTGCTTGCCCGGAATGTTTGTTTGGGTTGGAAAATACAGTGTCGCAACTGGATAAAAGAGGTTGTGCGGACTCTGGTGGTTTGTTTTTCGGCTTTAAAGAAAGATTTATTTGGAGTAGATCGGTGTCAGTGGAGGTTGGTTCAGGAGCAGGCAGCTTGGGTTCTGATGCAGTATCAGGATGTTCAGTTTCGAGATATATGAATGATATTGGGTCGAATCTTTGGAATTGGGCATATGCAGCGGATTTATCTGAAGTTATCTGAAGTGTTGAGTGGTCATCCAATTCTGTATCTGAAGATTCGTCGTCTGCGTCAGAGTGGTATGAAAATACAACATCAGTGTCGAGGTTGAATCTGTGTCTAGGGGGTGAGGTGCGGTTGGTTTGGCAATGCGCTTGAGATGATGTGTTGAATGGGGAAACGTGATGTAATTGTACGATTTGGCCCGATGGAAGTTGTAATTTCTGTGTGATATAATTAATGGTTGCTTTGTTGAGTTGTAAAAAGTCGGTGCCTAAAACGCAGTCCATGGGAGAGTTCGCAGATACGATGAATTTGTGTTGAAAGGGAAGGTAGTCAATTAAGAAGTACAAGTTTATGGAACCTAAGGTTGTGCTTGATTCGTCCAAAATGCATGCACCTTTGGTAGCTGTTTCCGGATAAAAATTGAATTGTTTCGCTAGGTTGGCGGATAAAATGGAAGAGCCAGATCCAGTGGCGATAATGATGTTAGTTGGGACTCCATTGATTTGACCATTAGCAGAAAGAGGACCAGAGTGGGTGAGATAGGAGAACGGAAATTCGGATGTTGGGATTGGTTCATGGATTTTGTTAGATAAGGGCTCCGGTTCAAAGCTTGGGTCGTTTTTGGCCATAGGATAAGTCTCTAAAACAGAAGAAAATGAGAATTCGATTTGCGATGAAAAACGTGAGCTTTCGTTAGGTTGATATGAAGATTGTTGGGAAGACCATGACGACTGTGCTAACCTCGGACTCGCGCTCCGAGGTTCGTTTCCCATATATGACGTGTAAAGAAGTGGGGAGTTTGATTTGTATTCCAGAGGTTGATATTGGTTAGAATTTGAAGATGCCCATTGAAGAGATTCGTGTTCATACTGCGGATGACCCCAGTGGGTTGAGTTACGATAATCGTGCTGATGAGAGCGCTGTTGCGCGTGGTAGGTAAAGTTATTGTTCATTCCCAAATAACATTATGTATAATCTGACGCAAATCTAT
>JAQGAA010003136.1:0-11355 GCA_034696425.1 Isotoma viridis
CAGATGAGCCGAAGTGTAAAGATGTCATGCATTCGAGCATCTCCTATTTGACTCTCTTTCTTATTATTACGCCATCCATTCCTGGTCATAAAAATAAAAAGAAGGAATTCTTTGACTTATTCTGATGCCTAAACGAGCCGGCACGCACAAGTGTTTACAACTTGTGTGACTTTTCACATTTTCCGTGAAAAAAGGAAAGAAAAAGAATACCAAAAAACCAATAATAATAATAATATTAAGGATATTGATGAAGGGATGGCGTAACCGTGTAATACAATAATCTTAACTTCCCTTACATGCAATACAAAAGTATATAAGAAATTGTACTAATACATAATATGCTTTGTAATAATAATTGCCAAGATGTTGCTTTGTATATACTCGCTAGTCAAAGTATCTCACCCCGTGGAATGACTTAAGTCTTGTGATAATATGATGGCTGGTTTAGTTTGTCTTGTCAAAGAATATGATGGGATGGGCTGGGTTGGTCCAATTTTTACTGAGAAAAAAACATTATCCCAAAAACCTCACTGTTCTAGTTTTGACTAAAGCCGAAGGCAGGTGGCCAGAATTAGTGCTAATTAGTTAACAAGGCTCTCTATTTTCACTTTACTTTTGCTACCCATAACGAACAGTGTTAAGGTTTACGTATTAAGAGAAGAAATAAAGAAAAAGTATAATATTATGTATTAGTTGGTCAGTAGTAGTTGTTGTTATTATTAAATTTCTGGTTTCCCAAGCATACGCAATATGGTCATGGAATTATGAAATGGACCCTGTCAGGAGATGGAAATAGGCTACGTTTAAAAAATATACACTAGCACTTTAAAAATGTGGAGGATGCTTCTTAAAAATTTCCTCAAATTGTTTCTTCCTGCTTGAATCCCTGTATTTATCTGTAATAACTTTCAACTACGTGGTTTCTGTTTTTTACTCAGAAGTTTATCTATAAATTCTAAACTATCGTTATGTCTTCTCTTTTAGATGTACCGTTTTATGTATTTTTCCTTCGGAAATTGCTTCAAACCCAAAAGTACAATATGGTTGGTAAGTAGGTAATATAGAGACCTAACCTAACATTATTTCTTGACTTATAAGTTCCTTGGGATAAGGCTTTTTTAAAAGAGATTTAACACTTACCTGGATTAACAAGCTTTAACACCATCGGGAGGGGTATTAATAATAAGCAAAGGGATTTTATTTCAATAAATGTGTTAAATCAATAAGTTTTAAACTTAAGCAACGGTGAACTTCCTCAAAGACAAAAGAGTGAGTTTTTTAATGCCTAGGTAGTGTGTGCTATTTCTTATTATGATTATTATTATGAGGTCATCTGGTAAAGTTAGTTGTTATAGAAGAAGAGAGTAAAAAACCTGGTATTTTGGGTCTTGGGTACAAATGGTAGAATTGAGTGTCAGAGGAAATTGGATTTCTACACAATTTCAGAATTAACTCACGTTTTATTTTGGTTTCTCGGTTTCCGTTCCTTTTAAGGTGAGAGCGTGAGCAAAGCTGTTAGTTGTCATTTTGCAAGAGAACAATAGAATCCATTAAATTACTCATCGGTCGAATGTGTAATGTATGTTCAGATACAAATTTTTAATTGCAACTTCTGTTTTTCTAAAAAGAAAAGGCTAAGAAAATAATTTCCTTTTCTCGGGTGTTTTTTAGGCTTTGAGGTTAAAAAATAGGATAAGAATCTCAGATAGTTAAGCTCTTTGCTTTCTGTAGCTATTTCAGAGTAAGCTCATCACTTTCCTAAACCAAATAACAAAACCTCATCATTATTTTCCCCATTAGTCTTCGGTAATCCATTTAGATCGAAATCCAAGATCAAGTCAGAGTCATCTTTCAAGCACAATTTATTTTTATTACTCCAAGTCTTCTTAATACGTAATCATGGGGATAATGGGGAATCAGGTCAAAATAGGAGTAAAGCAACTTCCTTGTTTTGGAAGAAGCTCATAAGGCGAGAATTTTTAATGGTTCCGTTCGTGTGGGCTACATTTCAATTAGAGACCTTTTTTGGCATTCGGCTCAAATAAAGTGCATGTCTCTGTGCATCAGAGATTCTATTTTTTAGAGAAAAAGTGTAAAAATGTGACAGCATACGTAGACAGGGATGAAGATGAAGGAGTTTTGTCTAACTGCATTACGAAGTGCAACTGTCATGCGAGATATTTTCTAATTGCACCCGATACTATAATAATAGTTTATAAGGGTGTAATAATAATGATGTAGTTTTTTTCTTTTAATATTTAAACAGTTTTCTTTGTAAAGAATTTAGTTTAATCTGGTAACTTTGTAAGCTATCTGAGTCACAGAGATTAAGACAAACAAATAAATATAAAAACCAACAAGACCACAAATAGAACATGAGGGTGTTTTTTTTTACTTTGTTCAACTTTGTAGTTTGTACTTTGCCTTTTAAGAGTAATATGGTAACTTCAGAGTATCTTAAAGATTGTATGGAGTCATGATCTTGAGTAAGTTTTACACTTACTTAAATCTGTAAGTTATACTAGTTGTTTATGTCCTGCTGGTGACCACGTAATAAACGGTTGCAACTTGCAACTCAAAATAGTTTCATATTTAAAGTAAACAATCCTTCTATGACGAATGACAAGTTTTTTTTGGAATCATGAAGTGAAAGCGTGTTTGTTGTTGGTAGGTAAGGGTAAAGTCAATGTATTAGTGGTATTATTGAATAATTAACATCAAAAGTAGTTGGATCTTGCAATAAGTATTTTAGGAAAGCGTTGCAAATTATAACCCTTTGTTATAAACAACCAATTTAGCCCGGAACAGTGAATATTTAATTATGATAGTGATGAATCATCTCGCCATTACGTAACTATCTGATATGATTATACTGTTTACTTTTGGAATATATATATTCTTTTACAATGAAAGAACCTTAGAAAAACCTATTTTGTAATACACAAAGTAGGTATGGTATGGTGAATATGGTGAACGCTGGATTGCATTAATATTTAAATGATTGTGCGTTACATGAAGATTTTGATAAAAATTGTATGCTCGTCAAGTGGATTTTATGAGGATGTGACAAAGTGCTCTGGACAAGTAAGAGCTTATTGGTCGCTTCTTGAATTCTAAGCTTTCCTTATGTTGACCAAGATATAATTCTATAAACAAACATCATTGCACCTTTTTAGTTATAAGTACATATAAATACGAACAATTTATTTTATTGAAGATTAATAACAAAAATTCCAAGTTGGTTAAAGACAGAAGACAAATGTACACGGAAGAGCATTCACATAATAATAATGAATAAACTATTTCAGTTGATTTATGCATCTCCAGTTTGTCCTCCGTCATCCAACGTCAATGCTTGATAAATCACCTCACCTGGCATCTATAAGCGTATTCTCTTTAAGAATTATTTTTATATTTACCGTTCATTCAAATTCTCGTCTTGTCTTTCTTATCTCCCTTGTCTTCTTCTTTATATGTAAACTATCATGCAAGATGTGACAAGGTTATTGGCTTATCAAAGAGTTCTGAGCTTAGGTAAATTAAATCTAATTAAATCACTCGATTTAGGGTTGAAATATTCCTCAAGGTTTATTTAAAGCAATGATTCATGTAATTACAGAAGAAATTTATTTTTATTAATTTCTGTGTAGCCAAACTCCAAGAAAACGTCAGTGCGACAGTTGTCGTTAATGCATAATTCAACATTTGACAACATTCAACAACAAATCGGCATTTGAACAAATGAACCTACTACTGGAAAGAAACCCTAACACTTAAATTAACTTTTAGGGTTAGATACAAATAGAAGTGTTAACGCTATTAAAAAATAAAAAAGTAACTACCTACTCTCAGGTGGACGCTCTTTATTTTTTAAATTATACCAATACAATCCCTAACTCTCCACCTAATTTTCCATTTAGTTTGTGTCTACCCGATTGTTTAACCGTTTACAATTCTATTGTTCCGACCTGGCTTGACTGCTAAGCTGGCGACAAGCCACTCCGATTCCTAAGGAACCCTTACACCTTATCATCTTTTATTTTTTACTGAGGTTTTTAAACCTCCCTGCTATCTCTTCGTTCACACAGGTGTATTATATAACCTCAAATTCAATGTATTTTTCTTCGTTTTTTATACATAAAGTCAAACCTTTCTTGAAATTTTCGATCATATAATGAAGTTAGTAGTAGTGGCGACAGTAAAATAATATCAAGAGCTTCTCTTTCTCACCTTTTTATGTCAAGATTGTTTAGATGTTATGGGATCGTCTTGGCTATTCCTACACCTGACTCTCAGTCTGAATCTGAAGAAAGTCCCAGGCCAATGTAACGTAGGAATGCCGTCACGAAGGCGCCGGCCACTGCAGGGTGCTCTAACAATCTAGCCAAGTGTTCTCCAGTCTTACCTGACCCTAGGTATACATTTCTGTTTATGCCTTTTGCTTAGTCTTATATTAACTATTGTGTATATAAAGATTCATGCATGTGTTCACTTTAGTCCATGGGTTCTGGTCCATCTATCTTTATAGATGGACCAGAGCCCATATTATAGTTGGAGTAACCTAAAGGAGCAATTGAAATGAGAAATCTTTGTATTATTGTGTTCTACTGTGTTAACTCCTTTTAAACGTGGAGGTTTTGATCCTTTTCTCCAGACATATTATGGTTTGTGGCGAGACGAACACTTGTTTCGATTTAACTTACTTGAGCTTCCAAATTGAGAATAATGAATTAACTCTTTCGGCTTGTTTTTTTTATAAATACATCCATAAGTGGCTTTTTGACACTGGTCAAGTGGTTAGTTTTTCTAGGAATACGGTTATCATTGGCATTTCTACTATATTATATGAGCTTTCTTGATTATAGCATTTGAACTATTTGGAACTGCTTTTCGTTAGGTTATTAGGTCCAGGTGTGAATGTGTCAAGAAATTTTGGGTTTGATAAACCCCCAAAATACTATTCTGAAAATAAACCCAAAGGAATTCATACCCAGAAGCAAAGGAATTTGCAAACCATCTGCACCCATTTATAAATATTCATTGAATTAGTAAGAATTTATTCCCAAAACGACTAACCTTTCAAAACAAATTGAATAAATTTTCAATTACATAAAACAAAGCGCACCACCAATTGTCATGAAACCCTAAAGGGTGTAAATAACCTGAAATAAGCCATCAAAAAGGATAAGATGTTGGTAGAATGTAATTTTAAGATTCCGACAAATGAACCGCCATGGTGCATAAATTTCTGTGTACAATTCAACTTTTTTTAAAGGCAAGAGTCATCATTACTATCATGAGAAGTGCAATAAAGGTAAGTTACTAGGCCCAATTAGATAATCAAGTGGAACTCTCACATCTTGTATAAAGAGAGACTTGCTATGTACACTCTATCCATACTACCAACTATACAGACAGACAGTAGCTAGTTTTTAGTTGTCGGCATTTGAACAATTCTACCCACTTCATTTCATCACTAAATGAGGGTCACAAATTCCTTTTTTATTGCTAATAAAGTAATGAAACTAACCTTTTACACATATGCTCTTCTAGTTTAAATCCTATTTCTTCAAGATTACTTTAAAGAATGCTCATAATAAGTGATGAGATGAGATTGCGGCATCACATAGGAAATTCTCTATTAGGCACTAATAAACTGAAATGGGGAATATTACTTGGATTTATGAAGGTAAAAAATATACTCCCATTGTCCTATTATATATAAGCTTAAGTTTCACACACACACTACCTGGATTTTAATTTCCGTTGTTGTTAAATCTAAAGGAAATTACATCCAATTAGGATTCTATAAATGCTTCATTTACTTCTTATTCTAGTACAAAAGGATAAAACATTAATTATATAGGTTTATTATCAAAGTAGTGGTAATGTGTAAAATTATGTTAAACCAGCCAGGGTTCTAGATAGTAAGTTGTAATCTACTTAAAAGTCTTAATAAAATATAATATAACTATAAGTAAGTGTATGTTGTAGCGATGGAGTAGAGATCACATCAGCAATACATAAATATATGTGTCAGTTGAAATCAATGATAATAAACTAGAGTGAGAGTGGGCAGAGTCCAATGAGTTGTTTAAGAGTTTGAAGGGACGCTTTCTTGAGATGAACAAAACGGTTTTTACAATGAAGTGAAGTGATTACTTTTGTATTGTTTTCAAAAAATAAACTTTTGCTATCTGTACATGTGATCAAAAAGCAGAAGGAAATTGCTATTTGAAAAATTATTATTGTTCTCTTATTCTTTACAACTTTTATTTTCACTAATAACATATCGCACCTTCAAGGTAAAGCTACCTGACTTGTATAAAGGTAATCTATGTGGTAAAATTACGCAAGAATTATTGTATAGAAGAATAAAGAAAAAGTACTTTGTTTTATGTACTTTTGTTTTTCTATTTTATAAATTGACCAAAACTATAATCATACACTACCACTACTGCCCTGCAAGAAAGATTAGGCTTTTGTCTATCTGAATCTTGTTACTAGTTTCATCTCTTCAGTACATATTTATCTGGCTGTCTGTATATGATATGATAACAAATGCTTCTTAGGAAGAGTAAACGTCTTGCAGTCATTGTAACTTTGATTAGACCTTTTTTAAGTTTACGAGGGGGATGCAACTTTTGCCTTTAATTTAGCCAACTTTTATTATTTTACTGACCTTAAAGTCACTTTTTTAGAAATTATTATTTGTCCTTGAATTTAAGTGAATTTTACCATCTGCATTTATCTTAAGGAAGATACATTTTCTATCCAGGAGAACCCAGGTGTTAAACCAAGAAAACTTATCAATTTGAGCTTTCCGAAAAAATTAACTGATTTTCATAGAACCTTAATTCTTTCTAATTTCATAAGGAAAAAAAACTTTTCATTGAAAAGGATCAACTAATGAGGCTTCAAACGTAGCTTGTTGATATAATTATTTACAAAAAAATACACTTCATATCGCATGACAGACCTTTGGCATGCAACCGTGCGAAATCTCATCTTACAAAAACGACCCTACCTTAATCCAACCAAAGTCCTTTGCATTTATTTCCCTGTTCTCCACTTTCATCATATGATTTTCATTACCTACCTTATTCCATTCTTATTCCATGAATCAAGTTTTGTTCTCTTTGATAATAAAGAGGTCAAAAGAGATAATTATTCCGTGAATGGTATTTGTACTAGCCTTTGTGCGAAAACAGAGAGTGACTCTCGTTGTGAATAAAAAGGTTAGTCAGCCATAGGTAAGATGAAGTAGAGAGTATTTTGAAACATTAGTTATCCCTCTTGAATGAAAATATAATAAAAAGAAACTCAATCCGACCCTTGATCGTTGTGATGAATTACAAAACATTTATTAGAAAATCTACACACGAATCAGTATTTAGGGAAAGCAGAAGGTAGGCAGTGGGACAGGAGCATATGCAATCTTTCATCAATGAAGAAAGATATAAAAAAACCTGTAAAGGCTAAAGCTAACCCGGAGTGAAGTTTGAGCGTGAGAACTTTTTTTGGCAGATTGAACTTTTCCCATATTAAATGTGTGTGTATAAGTGCTACCACTTGCACTTATTTAAGTAATATCAACCAGCAGCACCAGGTTTGTATAGGGTCAGCTCATTTATTTGTAAAAGTTCAATATGTTTTTTTTCACCCCGACTTCGGGAGGGTGAGAAGACCCAACCGGTGGTTGTTGTTGTGAAGTTGTGATTGTTTTTTTGATATGTCGTGTAAGCATTGCCCTGATGGTGTTATTTAATATGATTTAGTTCTACTAATACTTACTATATGATATGTGTTACCTGTTCTGTCGAATACTTTGGTGCAATACAAAGAACTGATGATGAAGTTACATTTTAAATGTATTAATGAGGAATAAAAACGGATGTGATACAGATGTTATGATTATTTTTTTCATTTTCTACGTATCAATAATACACACACACGAATACCAATGGGCCACTTGAGTTTGAAAAGATAAATTTGTAAACTCGTATTGAGTTATGATGCCTAATGGTTAATACTGAGTATTAAGCATGAATACACAAATCCAAATGCACATAAATATAACCACTTTTGAGTTATTAGGAGACCTATATAGATTGATGTCATTTGATCAGAAATGTGTTGATGGAATACGTATGTCTTCATTTATTACTCAGATGGAAAAACAGGAAATACATACCAGAAAATGAATAATGTAGAACAATGTATGAATTACTTAATATTTAAAATTCTCTTGGAAATTCGCCGTCAACCTTTGCTTAGTCCTTATGCTTTCTCTTAGGGATCCGGCTTGTTGATTTCATTTGCATATCTAGATATGCAGTGAGCGAGCAGCTGTCATAAACAAGATAATTTTAGTGATATTATAGAAAATTCGAAGTTAATAAAAAATACAATATTTTAAAGGGTTTTATGAAAATGATACATAATAATTATTCATAAATAAGAAGGTCGGAAAGCAGCCTAAAAATGTCATTGACTTTTGGCCTGGCTATTAAGTTTTAAAATTATACAGTCACCTCGAGTTCGTATAAAGGAATGAATTCATACGCTTAAAATTAAAATAAATCTGATTCGCAATAGCCTTATTCTTGTCAAGCTGAATAAATTCATCAGATAAGAACAAGACCTGGCTTCTCTCTTCCAGCTGTCAGTATGTGATCAATGACAACGACCAAAAAGTTATTTTGTCTCCATTTGTAGAAATATAGAATTTAACATCTGTATAATACTTCTAAAACACTAGGGATTAAAGTAGAGCAAAAATGAACACGAGAGCATTAGCAGCAACCAGCATATTAGGCATTAGGAGTATTTCATAAAACACATTTTTTGGCATTTAGTATTATTATGTAATTCGGTAAGTCTTTATATGTTCTATGCAGGAGTCTATCTGCCTTAGTATAATGTAATATTGTATCCGAGCCGGGTGAAGAATTTTTTGATAAAATGTTTTGCATGTGAGAACAACACCCGGTTGGAAGATCATTCTCTCCCGCATTTCCCATAGACACTGGGCCCTTTTTCAGTTTTAAACAACACGAGCCTGGTGTGGATAAACCACCCGGCTTTTTGGCCAGAAAACCTCCACCACCACTACTACTAGTACCATAACACAACTATTACTCTAAATGACAGTATCATCATCATCCTCATCACCATCATGATGATCTTAAGGAGTCAAGTAAATTGCTTTAGATTTAATGTTGTTGAATGTAATGCTATGCATTTGCATGAATACATCAAGAGATATTTTATTTTGTTCAAAAGTATTCTTGGCACCTCTCACTCATGATTTGAAATTACAAGTTACAACTCCCTATTTTTCATGAATGTCAGAGAGTACACGTTATTGGTTTTGGGTTAGAAAATCATTCTCACCGAATCCTGTTAAATACTTTTTGAATTTTTTGGATGGCTAACATCTGCCTTGTTCAAGTCTTAAGATTTGTGTCACACATACAGATTCGATATGCTAATACTTAAGATCAGTTTGTGCTTTTCAAATATGTATGTATATTCTCTGTGTGAGAAATGTTAAAAATCTTTGCGTTGTTATCTCTTGAATTCAAGCGTGGGCTTCGGCTTGTGGTATTAAAACGCACAATTCTACATAGTTTAGATATGTCTTTGGTGATACTACTCTTTCTTGCCTACATTTAAAACGACAGATTCACATTTTTTACACCAATGTGTAATGTTCTTACCTCCAACATCTGCATTCTAGTTGCAACCAACCCTATACCCTGATACAAGATAAGACTCAAGTCAATAACAGTTTTATTGCCAGAAGATTCGTCTAATTCAATTGTCTGAATGACGGCAGATTCCTCTCTAAATTACTTTAAATCCTTTTGTATTTTATTTCTAAGTCTGACTTTCTCTTCAAAACGTTATGCAGGAACCCACAGTTGTTTTAAATGTCATATGTGTAGTATATAAAAACCTACAAAAATAGTATATTGTAAAAGGTACTTATTTTCAGAATTGTTTTGTATAAATGCATGCAAAAGAAGGGAAACTGCATACTGGCATCAATTGCTCAACACCCTTTGAGATCTGACAATGAAACCCCAAAGACAAACTTTGAGAAGCATATGGATAAGTAAATAGGTGGATGTTTTATTGAAAGTTTGATATTATTGTTTTTGGGTAATCTGTGTGAAAAGAGTTAGTGTTGTTCCTACACTGTCACTATATTATTATTATTACTGTGTGGTAGTGCATAGTGGTGGTGGTAGCCATCTGGTCTGATTAGGCCTTGGACTCACTACTATTTGCCTTCTTATACTTCCTTGGGTTTCTACATTTTCTTTTGCTCTTATTACAAGATTGTAAAACAGAAGAAGTCCAAATACACAAGAAGTTTAATTTTATTTTGGTTAAAGTGGGGTCTTCTTACTCAGATAAGGAAATCTGACTAAGTCTGTACTTATGGTAGGAATGAATGTTTGTGAATGTCTATTACGGATTCTTTCTTAGATCTTTGAGGTTGGTTTCATAAAATTGTACACAATTCACGCATAGTAAAGAGTGTAGTTAGTTAGTAGTAAGTTCGAGAGTACATTAAGTTTAGGTATTTTTGTAAAAATCTGCTGGTAATTCTTCTTCTTCTTGGGAGAATAAGAAGTTGAGTGTTGGAACACCCGGCTTGAGAAAAGCGTTCACGTTGACTTTTTCTTGGAACCAGATCTGTCATGTCAAATAAAGCAGACAAGAACTCAGAGCAAATGTAGCATTAGATGAAATACTGATGATTTCTAAACTTACTTTCCTGGAATCATCTTGTGTGAGATTTGGGTTGATTTTAACATTTTTGTACAGCATTGATTATGACAACAGCTTTTAGCCAGAAGGATATTTAGTATAATAAGAATACAATTTATTGTGAATTCTACATTGAAAAAATTTCATAGGGCATGAACCGAGCTGATGCAAAAAATAATATAAATATAAAAGTAGTACGGATGTAAAGTAATAAAGAAATCCCCATGAATAATTCACATATAAATGTATACGAGTAAAAAGGCACTTAAGAAAATCCCGCAAGAAGGGTCAAAAAGTCGTATTCGTATATAATTTATTGACATCGATTAAATATTCATAAAGGGGTTTTAGTTTTATCAGCTAACAAGACAGCTGACAAAACCTTTTTGCATATTATGGGAACATGCTTTTTAACTTTATAAGCTTTGATTTGATACAGTAAAGTATAACTTAAGGAGATATTGAGTGGAATTGGAAATTAATAGAGACTAAAGCCAGAGAGATGGTTATCTAGTTACATTGATTATCCTTTCGCTGTTTTCTTACATTCAAAATACATGTTGTTACTTGCAG
>JAQGAA010003137.1:0-11354 GCA_034696425.1 Isotoma viridis
ATCTTGTTACTTGGAGTAATGGGAATAATGGGTTTGATAAGCAGGCTATTCTTTAAACTTTACTTTTTTGATTGGAGTTTATAGACAAAACATATTAGAGAACAATTTTAATTTTTGAAATTATTACTTCTAAAGGGGTAAGTTTTTAAGTGTTTGAGTTTTTGTAAATTTCAAATGAGATTTATGTCACAAAAATTAATACTCAATTTAAACTTAACAAGGATAATTTTTTTATCTAATAGTAGATCTTTTCGATACATTATTGAGTTGATGAAGGGATTATCTATATAACCTGTTTGACCTGAACCCTATCTTTCCATTATTCATGGTAATATTATGTCCAGTATTAGAAAGTAAAAGGCAAATTAAATAAATGTTTACTGTTGTAATAAACCTAGAGTTGTTATCTTAATGAAAAACTAACATACTATAACTAATTAAATTATAATGAATAATTGGCTAGAAGTTTAAAAAGGAAAACATGCAACACCTTTTTATTACAACTCGAGTCACCTTTCCGTAATTCATAAAAAATGTTTTAAACTACATCATAGGTAGTACATAACTATGCTCTATACTGTCTATACTGTACTAAAAATGAAACCCAAAAATAATTTAATCAATAGCAGTAGCATTCATCCAATCCGAATTTCCCTTTGTATTATATCATCACGAACTACTTAATATTAAATGAGGGTCATAAATAACAAGGTCATTTAAAACTTACAATTCAAGATTGTGAATGGAACAAAGTCAGTTTTAGTAAATGAAAATTCATGTCCGTGAATCTAATGTGAAAAATTGTATAAGTTTTAAGATATGCCAAACTCTAATGTAATAATAATACTAAAGAGATAGTAAAATCGTGTACATATTAAAAGGTAAGAAATATATAAGTTAAGTAAGGATATTATATATCGTATATTTATTATGTGTGAGTGGATCTGCATGTGAATTTCCAAGTAAGTTTTAACCATTTAAATGTTTAATGAGTGTGAGAGATGTGTGTGGAAATGGAAATTTATTACTTGAATATAATGCAAGTAAGTGTGTAATGATGAGATGATGATGATAGATAATAGAGAAAAAGTAAGTACATGATGATGATGTTGATGGTGGTCTTCTTCTTCTTGGTGAGAGATGTGTTTTATGTGGGAAGTTGCTGTGCACGTTATGTGATAAATTGCTAAAATCTTTTAAAATATTCATAGAACATTCTGATGGAAAAGTTAAGTTCTTTCCTAATTTAATGAACCCTGAGCTACCTCACTCACTTACTTGGGAGAGCAAAGCAGAAGGAAAAATCGGATATTCATAAATTATGTGGGAGGATGCATATGGTTGGTGGTGCTGATTACTTTTTCATGTGTAGGAATAAGAGAAAAGAAGAATTCTCTGAGAGATTTGTGTATTATGTTGTTAGATCCGAAAGTAAACAAGATTTCGTAGTTTATGAACAGGAAGTTAGGAGAAAAACTAAATTTACTTTTAATAATTCAAGAGTACGGGTGAGAGGAAATTGTGTTCAGTAGTTTGAGATAGAAATGAAAATTCACTAGTTTAGGGAAAGAGTTTTTAGTTTTTTTATGAAATGAAAAGGATGAGAAATAGTGAAAGGAAAAATGGGAACATTTTTTTTATTTGAATTGGCACTTTTTTTATGGTCGAGTGAATTCTTTTTACATAATTTTCAATTTCCGTAAACATTACAGAGTGTAAACGTAAGAAGGAGTGTGGAGCACGAAAGTTATGAAGTAATTCGTTCTTTTTATTAATTAAACTTTTTATTTACTAGTTTTAAATTAATTCAATTATTAGATCTCTAGTAGGGTGTATTGTTTGTAGATGTTCCGGAAATTTCTTTTAAGATGTGAATTAAGCTTTTGCGTTTCAATACTAATAATTTCAACACAATTGTTTATAAATTGTGAGTTTAATTTAATATAATATTGAGGTTTTCAATCATGTTCATAACACATCTAACAAATACATCATTTGCTTTTGTTGATGAATACTTTTTAATTGAATTTCCACTCCAGAGATTTCTTTCTTACAAAGTAAAGTCCAAAGTCTCAACTGAATAAACAATGAAGAAAAGAAAGGAAATTTATTGAAATTTGACATGCTTCCATTGTATAAAGGAATGAATCTCTTGAAGACGGCTTTCTATACAATATGGACGAATAACTTTCAAAGATGGGATGGGTGTATTAAAAATACATGAAAATTTTTCTAACAATGCGCTTTCTCCTTTGAAAGCAGTTCCTAAAAAGTCTTTGTTTCTTAAGACAAAGAAATATAAGATAACTATTCATTCAGAAATATCATGAATCCATTGTCTCCTTTATTGGAAACTGGCAAGTTTTTAAGCTTTTATTTCGGAAACAAGAGAAATATTAAACTTTTTTCAAGAATTGGCGAGAAGAGTCAGCAGGACTAAAGAAATGAGGTGAAAATATTCTTTATATAGGCATTTTTTCAAAGCAATTTTTAGCTTTAGGATTCAAAATATCAAAGAACTTGTTTTATCTGAGTGCATGACTTAAAAAGTTTAAATTTTTTTAAATGTCGAAGAGCCTTTCTTAAAAAATGAGTACAATGAGACGAATTGCATTGTAAATATGTGGCATATGTATTTGTAGTGCCCTCAGACTTCAGACTGAGACAGAGGGATTCGAAGTTTTATTAACATTGCATTAGTACGTTCTTTGATCATGAAAAAAGAGACGGATGTGGAATGTTTGAACAATATGATAGGGGATTTTGTGTGGGTGGGTTGTGTCGTTAGGTCAGATGATGTCCGAGATATGTTAGGTGCATTTTGAAATTTTATCCGTATTTTTGAAACGTATTTTTATTGTTTATCTTTCCGCAACTTTTTACATAAGGATGACACACATATGGAACGTTGATTTCCTTATGTACTAAATTATTTATGATGCTTGGAAATATTCCAGAAACAGATAGGGACAGTAATGTGCGTTGGATTTGGAATTATTTGCATTTTGTACGTGAACTTCATTCAAATTAATCTGGAAAAAGTTGTCGGAGAGTTTGTTTATAGGTTAATTCGAAATCTGATGGGTTATGGAATGAGGTGAGAGTGTGTTTTTTAGAAATACGATCTACTTGTGTGATCCTTACGGGCAAATGATGTTGGTTTGGAATAATGGAATTGACCCAATATTATTTGTATGTATCATAGCTTTTCTGCATGCTGAGGAGATATCACGGGTAATATTCCTTTTTGTGTTTCTTACTTAAAGAAGGTAGCGCATTTTGGAGTTGGTGGAATATACATTGAAATATGTCAAACGAGTGGCCTTATTGAGAATGGTAAACAAATTTCTTTGGAAATTCTACTTGAATTCGTAGATTTAGGAAGAAAGTTTTCAATCTGTTTTAACTTTTCCATCAGTAAGATTCAGGAATTTGTTACATAAAAGGACAGCAACTATCCTTCAAAGAACGACTTGCACAAAAAGTGCGAAAACCTTACCACATACTACTACGATGATCTTGGTATAATCTCTCGCTAAACAATATAGAAATGACTTATTATTATACATATAATTATTGTATTAGAATATTTTAGATTTCAAGTGTAAAAGTCGAAATCAAAATCGACTTTTGTTAAAACAAGTGAAAATTTTTATACAACAAAGAATGCGTTAAGTCTTCAACGTATCGTATTAAAAATACCATTGGTTAGAAAAGAGTCAACGTTGCCTACTAATTAGTAATTTAAAAAGTAAGGGTCTATTTTGGAAACTAAGATATAATACCTGGATATAATAGAAATTAATTACCAATGAAATTAAAATCTTCTCTTGTCAACCCAATTAGCAAAGTATTAATTATTGCTAAAATTTTAATATTCAATATCTGTGGTAAACGTGATTTAGTAATTAAAAATAATAAATACCCTCCTTGCTAGTTGTAAGAGTAGAACAGGAGAGGCATGCATAAAAAGAGCCCCTTATGCATGTCCTTCCGGTGAAAAATAATTTTAAACTTTATGATTTTTTCATATGCATAAGAGAATTCGTGCATAATAGTAATAACAACTCTTCTTAAAAAAAAATGTTAAATCAAATAAAAATTTGTGGAAAAAAACTGACATGAAATTATTAATTGTAAAAGAAGTGCTGGTATGTAAATTATAAATATGAAACTATACCGTAAGGATAGAATATGATTAAGATTTGAATTTTAAGGTGATGTAATTGGTGTGACAAAAACTGAAAAATATTTATATTGTTAATTGTGGAAATATTATATGTATTTGTGTAGAAAATAGTAAAAGAGTTTTCTTATAGGGTTGTGTAACTTCTATTTTAAGAAATTATAAAAATCAGTATGGAATTTGATAAGATTATTCGTAATGGTTGTTGAAATGATATTTGAAGCGGAATATATTTTAAGGAAAAGTAGATTGTGACACAACTAGGTATATACACGGTACTGTATTATGAAAGGAAAAGAGTCAATGTAAAAGTTGGATATAATATCAGGTAATTGTTAAATTGGATGATAAATAATTTATTCTTTACTATATAGTTTATAATGAGGAACTGTATTTATGGAATATGGGAATGATATTAAATCTGTAAAATGTTTAATAGATGAATTTATTGTTTAATAAAGTAAAAGATTTTGATAAACGTGTGTGGGATTGATTTGTTAATGAATTTCATAGAGGGATTTATGTTTTTAATGCATATAATTTACAGATCTGAGATAAAAAAGCATGAAATATTGGAAAACGTCAAATTCAACGTCTTAGAAAAGAATAGAAGATTTTCCAAAATCAGTATTGTTCTTACCAGATTGAGACTGGGTTGATAGATAAAAGTCGGACAAATCAATTTTGTCGAATATATTTAGATGATAAAGTCTCAGTGTTTGAAATACTTGATTACCGTTGGGAGCTTGTACAGAATAGTTGGACACTGTCACATTGCTTGTCTTAGGTAAATCACAGATATAAATCATAATTATTAAATTAGAATTTAACATAAATTCCAAAAGCAAGAAATAATTTCTACCCAGCAGAAAAATCAACACGAAGTAAATCAAAAGTTGACTAGATTGCCAATTAAGTTATAAAAAATACAGAGAAGTCACTGATGACCCCAATTGTCTCACTTGGCTTCTAAAAGAAACCTTAACGACCTAGATTTTCTTACCGATCGTGGTAGCCCAATGTCTCACATAAAACCTTAAAGAATCCCTGAATCACATGCCCATACCATTAACATTTGTTGTGGACATATATGTCACGTATTATTATTATGAAAATGGTCAATAGGCCATAATGACCTCTCTTGTTAGCTCCCCAGGGTGACGCTTTGCTTTACACATCGTCACATTAAATGTCATCACGTCGTATATTCATTTAAAATTAAATAATACACATACAATGTTACTTATTGTGTAACCTTTGTACTCTTACAGATTCAAAAGGTTGGAGAAAAACTCTTAATAAATCTCATTCATAGAAGGCTTTGTTCACAAATCTGGTTACATATTATTTGACTTTGACTTTAACGCTGTTGGACCATAACCTTTTCTATGCCCTCCTGGTTCATATGTTTTTCCAAGGCCTAGAGGGGCACTTGAGGCTTTGAGTTGGGTCGAGTGTTTATCTTTTTATTTTTTTAACATCCCTATGATAGGCGTCCTTCAAATCGGAATGATGATAACCCCTGTTTAAATAAAGGGATTATTTGGATGACAGTGTGTGGGTTTAAAACATGTTTAAAAGTGAACCACTTGGCTTGTGAATGACCAATTAGACTTTTATACCATGTTATTTTCTGTTTTTTATTTATTGAGAGTTGTTTTTTTAGTCCAGCAGGGTTTCCTCTTCTTAGAAATCTCAGCAGTAGTGAGTATTCCACTACTGCTGAGATTTTATGAATAGAAGTGAGGGTAGAATTTATGAATAAAAATCTTGCAGTTTTTTGATATTTCAAAGAAAATTAATGAGATTGTTAAATAATCTAAAGAGAAAAAGTTCAGGTTGATGTTCAAGATGTATGTAAAATCTTAGATCGTATTAAATCATACTAACAATGCTGATTAAATTTGAATAAAACTCCAAGAAATTCTACTTTCATTCAATTCTAATCCTATCGTATATTCAATGAGTGTAGTAACTTTGGCTTGTTATTAAAATACGAAAAGATGAATGAGGCACATTATCGTCGGGACACACCAAAGGAAACTTTTAAAGTTTAGATTTTGAACGACCCTCAACATGAAAAATAAAATCCTTGCGTCTCATTATGAATATAATAGTAATAGTAGCTTTATAAACTGAAAAAGTGACTCATTCATATTTCATATAATTTATCTGCGAATCCAATTTTTTTGCAAACTAGGGCAATTTAGAAAGAAAACCTTGAATTAAGGTGGAAACTCTGGATGACTGTTTAAGGATTTATGTGTTATCACGGGAAATCTATTTCCTCTCCTAATTCAAGGGATTTTATAAAGCTCTGACATACATTGAAAGTAATAAAAACCCAAAATAAATATATCAGGAATTTAGTCAACTTATTTTTAGTCGAAAGTGTAAAATTTAAGAAAATTACAATGTAAAATGTTTTAGTTTTTTGTACTGTTGTGGAGCCTGAAAGGAAAACATGAATAAATAATAATACAGTTAACTTTGATATAGATAAGCAAGTAAAGCCTGCTGATTTATTTTGCATGAAATAGCTTTGTATAACTAGTAATGGATGTTATAACAAGAAACAAGAGTTTCATTCATGATATTTCGAATAGTTTGCATCAAAAATAAAGTTTTATGAAATCATGACTCTTCGAGTAATATGCAATTAGTTGTGCTGTGCAAGTCTTGGTAAGGTTTCTATAATGATAATGAATGTAGGCAGGTAAAGTATGCAACTGGCAGCGTGACATATTATTGGAAGCAGTATAAATGTCGAGTTGCCTTGAGGAAGTTACATTTTTATAATCCAACCTATCGGCAATCCAAAGTCTAATTGAAAATGTAGTCATGACGACAAGGGAAGATATCTATCAAACATATTCATACAGAGTGGTGCTTTCTCCACGTTCAACTCTAATCTCCCCTTTCCTTTCCAATTTCAACTTTATTATTTCGTTATCAAGTTCACATATCGATTTCTCATCTAAGTACACGGTCTCTCGTAGGGTTTCAAAAGTCGAAGTTGATTCGACTTGTAATTTGGCTACAAAGGTATCATCAGTCTCTTTTTAAAAAGCATAAATGGAAACATATTCAAAATAGAGCTTTGCACAGTTCATCAAATCTATTTGTCTGGGGCAAAGGAGTTTTTTTATTGTGTCAATTGAATAATTTTACAGGTTGGCCATTTTGAGTAGACTAGAATCCGGTTCATTTGAGGTAATTGCATCTTGCAGGGAGGATGTCTATGCCTTCGGAATCGCAGAGGTGTCAGCGGGATGAATACAACGCTCCTCAGGGTGGTGGTATGTGAAAAATAAAAGCACTAAAGTTGAAAGTAGATTCTTTCTGGTGGAGAGGGCAGGGGCAAGGGATAGGTCAACGGTCAAATGAATCAATGGAATGCTATTATAATGTTCAGGGCTCGCGTGTATTTAATAAAATTAATAATTAACTTTTAACCTTAATTCAAGGTCCATTCGGAAGCCCATGTTGTCCCGTACCTCAACAATTCCGTGACTACTCGACCAAGTGCTGTAACAACTGCCCTCAAAACAATGAAGAGCCTGTGATCTGTGACCTTCCCCAGCCAGGTCCACCGTACGTGTATAATGATGTTGATTGTACTCTGGATTGCTCCAATGTGGATGTGTCAGAATTGGATTATATCAAACCGAATGTGTCGAAATATGGACTTCTTCGTCATTCCATGGATGAGTTGAGATGTCTTACTTTGGCTAAGGAGAATGCTGCTGCTGATATCTTTGCTCAGGCTGAATGGTAAGCCTGAAATATGTTTTATGTTTAAGCTAAAAACTATTTAGAAATAGTGAAAAATAGGGCTTTGTCAATCATTGCATCAGGTAGTTATAGTACTGTCCAAATTGCTATCCCTTTAAGATTTTAAGATTTATTTGCATTTCTTATCTGCATCTTAACATTTGAATTAGTAAGCCACTGCAGTAGAGCTAGATTTTTTTGTAGTACATTTGTCAGTTGTGGACTTGTGGTGTGGGTTTTACTAAAACCGTCCTTGAAAGATTTTTTCTAAAGTCTTAAATTCGACCTTAAACATTAAAGTAGATTTAAAGAAAATATTGAATGAAAGACACGTAGTATAACTTTCACGGTAGTAGTGATTTGGGTTACTAACGATCTCGAATAATGTTAAAATGTACGTCAACAGTACACATGGCTCTTTAAGAGGATTTAGGTTATCTAATGCAGATCACATATACAAATGCCGCTGCCCCAAGGTCAACCTTGAACCGAACTTTAAGAAATCCGCTTATCGAACTCATCAAAAGCACCAAATTGCTATTTTTTGCAAATTGTTAATTTTACTTGGGACGTTGTTTTTTCTGCTATTTTATTATCTTGATTCAAGTCACAAGTGTTTAACACAAAAACAAAAACGTTGAAGGCTTGGACAGTTGTTTCGATTCAAAGTAATATTTTGTAAGCATAGTATGGCAAAGGGATGCTTTCTTTGTTAGTTGTACTATTTTGTTGTCCACAAACGCTCTATTATCTATTGTGGTTCGCAATACTATATAATGATGGCTAGTGCCTAAATTAAAACAAAATAATGAATTAAAATTTGAGGAAAACTGATTTCAAATGTCCTATAGGGAAATTGAAACTACGCTTTAACTCTAATGGCGTCTCTGTTTCTTTCTCTATTTACATTTCATTTCATCCCAAAGGCAAAATGTATAACAGCATATATTTCTACCACAAGTAGTTCCACGCGAAATGTACAATGCTATATGCTTCGTTGTTGATTTTTAATGACTCTTTTATTCCATTATATAAATGAGTTTATTGTTAAACGATTTATATTTTGATTTTAAGCAAATCAAAATTTTAATTAAATTAGTTTGATTTAAACAAATGCGGATGTAGTTAGTTGGTGTTATGACATTTTTAAAGATAAGGTTTATATATTGGTCAGATCATGCCACACGGTCAAATAGCAAAGTTATAATTATGCTTTCTTTCAACCTTTCGCTTTGTAAAAAACCTTAGGAATTATGAATGCTGAACTAGATTTTGCAGACTGGCAGGAAGATAACTAGCTGAGCTGATAGGATAAGTTAAGATATCCGTGATAGATAAGACTGTCTTCCTTCAGAGACTAATCAAATTTTTTGATAAGCAACGCGCCTGTAGCACTTTTGTAATTTAGAAACACCCACCTACACCTCAGAAAAATTAACCGAAAGTTAGCAACGTAAGTTTGCAGAACATTTATATCAAAATTCTTTCTTCCTTTGATAACAAGGATTCCCTAAAGGTTAAATTACATTGACACAGTAGACTTGTAGTGGGATGCACATTGTAAAATCAAATAAAAATAAATAAAAAAGTAGCACTTGGAGATATAGCACATATGCACACAGGATTTTTGAGTTTTTTAATTTATTTTATCTAATTGCATCCTTGAGGCTGTAATGTAATATTCCTAAGTAAATATTTCCCAAAGTTAGATACAAAATTTTCCACCTTAGCGTTATAAATCTCGTTAGAGAATTTGCAAACGTAAGTGTCCTTTAGAAAAGAAAAAGTTTTTCCTAGTAGAATTCTATGCTAACGTTTGATTACATGTGTCTACATACAAAAGAAGGTGGTGGGTGGAACCTATTTCCTGGAAGAAGTCGGGATGTTATAACATAATTTAGCTTGTTTGTGATTTCTGTTAAATTCTTGTTGAGAGAAGTTTTGTTTGCTAGTGAGATTTATGTGTAGGTGCAAGAGTTGAAAAGTTCAAAGAATGATTTATTTGTTGGAGTGTGTCATGTTAGGGAAATGTCACTTATATATCATCAGCTAAACATGATGAATTGAGAGAGGATAGTGAAAACTAACTTTGGGTATAAATTATTATTAATCTTTTGCTATGAGAGTACAGGGTTTTCTGAACTCGGGGATTTAGAGTTACTTAAATGCGTAGGGAATCGGGTTTTACTAATAATAATCTTTGCTAAAAATAATGAAAAATAACAAAGAGAACATTATTTATTTATAATCTCATTGAAAGTTAATTTCCGCTCGAAGCACTTTTTTTAGGATATTAATGTAGAAAAATTCCTGGAATGTGAACCCTAACCTTTGTTCCGAATCTGACCCTGGGTTGGTGTACATGTTAGAATGTTCATTACAAAAAGAAGAACAAAAGTTTCGGATCTCAATTTGTATTGGTGTACTGCACTTCTATCTATGTATTCTTTTTTAGCTTTTGGCTCACTCATTGATTTATTTTCGAAGAATTCTAAACAAAAAAATTGATATTTATTTCTATACCTTGCTCTCAATAAGTTCTGAGTAAACCTTATTCTTTTGTAAGCACAAAATGGTATAAAGGAACTCAGGTAAATGTAGTAATAACAACAATAACAAGTCCAAGATTCTGGGTACACATTCCTTTTAGATGAAAAATATAATAAGTGAATAGTTAAGTGTTTCTGAAATGTTTCCGGCAAATTGCGCAAACAGTTTAATAAACTCCTCCTTAATTTAAAATTAATTGCAAATCTCTTTTGCAATGCAGGATATGAGTTTTTACTAAAAAATAAATGTTTACTTCACAATGTTTCATAATATTACTGCTTGGTATGTTTAATATTGCCATTGTGAATATTGAATTCAAAATTAGAGAATTTTTTAGCTTAAATTTTGCAAGAGTACTTTCTAAAGGTGATTTTAGTTTACATTCACGAAAGGTATTCAGAATGGATAATTAATTCCAAGAATTGTACTCAAAATTTGTAGAAAAAGCTCCTTCGTAGAAATATTGAAGAAATTTTGAAAAGGATTTTTCCCTTGACGATGAAAAAGGTATTAGAAGTTTCTGAAAAACGTTAAGTGATTAAATGCATTTTTTCTCGTATTTAAACATGTGAATGTAGATTTGAGCTTAGATTTCTATACAAAATGCAAAGTGGAAAAAATCCCATTGAAAACTTCCTGAGTTTTTCTAAGCTTTCTTTTTACACAAAAGTTCTAACCTTCTTTTCCTTTAAAGGGTTTAGGAATTGATAAACTTTTTGGCTAAAAAGGAAGAATGGAAAAAAACGGGATTTTATTTGTATAGCTTTGGGTATTGGGTGTAATACTGAATTGTTGAATAGATTGCATTTTGCATTGCATTTCATAGGACATAGGGGATTGGGTT
>JAQGAA010003138.1:0-11354 GCA_034696425.1 Isotoma viridis
ATCATAAAAAACAATATTGGAGGTAACGTTGATAAGAGTCAAGGGAAGCGTTGATAGTTTTCCTGCGTGTCAATAATAACAGGTTTAATATGATTTGAGTATAGTGCATGCTTCCTCGTATGAAAAAACTCCTAGATGGATGAATGAATGAATTACACAGAGATATTGTTAAACTAATAAAACAAAATATACAAAATAGGCAATCCACGTGGGTAGGCAGAACACAGAGGCAGAATCAAGATAATCGAGAATAGCCATCAACAAAAAATAGCAGCAATAAATATTACAGTATTTTTGAAGCTGTTAGCTGCCATTTTTTGGTACCGTATTCGTATAACTAAAATTATAAAGTAAACTTAGAACAATACAGCAAATGCTTATTTCACTCACCAATTTGCTTGCATGGGGTCTTGACTGAAGCTGGAAATAAATAGCATAACTTAACATCACCTTTACGTATATAAGCCTTAAGACTTCATTTAACTTTTGATGTTTACACTATTTTTATATTCGGAAGCTAGTAGTGTTGCATATTGAAAAAAAATTTCCATCCGTTTTTTTTACATTCCTGCCAACAAAGACACGCATTTCCATAAAAGAGTCAAGATGAAAGTAGAATATGGATGTAGGGCAAAATTTCCAGAAAGCTTGTTATGAAGTACCAATCTATGTAGAAAATATATGCAAATCGATGGGAGTTACCCACTTTGAATCTTGACGCATGAAGAAAAATAAAACCCTCTTATACGCAACAAAATAAGAAAAAAACAAAGAGAAAGTAAATTCCCTATTTGTCCCAAGTTTCCCATTACTATTACGACGATGACGATAAGACATGTTATGTAACAGTCGAAACATAAAAAATGCTTTTGATTTGCAAAAAAGATCAAATTCTTATGATAAATAACCTATTTTCTTATAGAGAGTGTATATGTGCATACGTCCCTTTACCATGCAAAAGTGGGAAGTAAACGTATTTGTACATTTCGTGTCCCTGTGTTTGTATAAAGCACTTCAATAAATTAGATAAACGATTGACAAAAAAGAGATTCCCCAGACTCGGTCTGTTGACCCTAGAAAGCGTAAGTGAGAAAAGTTTCTGAATTGCAGGTTTCGTTTCGTAAGTTTCTCAGGTGTACAGAGAAATATCCGAATGTTTTTTCAGGATGTGATGTTAGGTAACAAGAGTGGGGTTGATTGATACAAGAATTTAGTATGTATGTATATGCATTATAGTATTGAAGTATTTTTTGAAACTATTCTTCTGTCTACCCTAGTAAAAATACTGACAAGAAGAGAGAATAAGACGGAAAGTGGATTTAAAAGAATGAGAGAATCAAAGAATGAAAAGAAGTAAAAAGCAGCTCTTCTCAAACGGCCACGGAATCGGCCCCAGGGGCGCAGTCCATTGAATTGCTAAACGAAAGGACTTTTCCTTCTTTTTCTCAAATCCTGAAATATATCCAAGGGACCCCTAAACTTTGTCTGCACTCATTAAATCGACAACTACTTTCGAATAAAAATATATAAACCCGATTCTTCTAATACGACCAAGTAGAGTCGTCATAGCTTTAGGTCTAGTGTTAGTTGTGTTCTTGGTGTAAGTGTATGGTAGTAAGTAGCAGGGCTTGTTGGCTAGTGGGCTTATTATATAGAGATAGGGTGGAAATGATGTGATGGTAGTAGAGTAGAGTTGGTGAAAGTCTCAAAGAAAAACTTTCCAACTCAAAGATATAATAGTAGTAGTACTAGTAAGAATTCTAAGCCTTTTACACACTTTATCTTTTACATTTCTCAGAAGATCATGAAACCTTTGCCTCTTTAACATACAACTGTTACTCTAAGCGTCTTACTTAGTAGTGTCCACGCATTTGATAAGTTATCCGAATGTACATAACAGACATGGACAAAATTGGTAGGAGTGTTCGTCTGTCTTTTATAAGGTAAAAGAAGCCAGTCAAAGCCTCTGTTCTGTTATCCCCTAGTTTTATCTCGACATATGCCAGCCAAAAGATTTTCTTTTGGAAGTATGAGCCTCACAGAGAAAAGTAGGGCCTTATGTTTTAGCAAGGTTTCAAGTTGGCTTCTGCTTCTGCCACTAAAGGGTAGTGAAAGGTTACCCTCTCGCAAAGAAGAATAATATCTGGATTGGTTTTAGTCTCTCAAAACTTGTGTTTTTCTACCCACGCAATTTAATTCTGGCCAATATATCTTCTGATCCTTGCGGCTTTTGTAGTCAGCAAGTTCATCGGAATGAAACCTGATACACATAAGACCATTCATTGTAATCTTATTCAGCCTAAAGGGTGGCTGGTTAGGATGGATAAACATAATATTGTCTGCTTCTGCGGCAGTTGCGGTTTTTCAATGGATGTTCAATGAATATGTGATCTTGAGTCGGTGACTAATAAAATTGGATATACTGACGACTTACGTAATGACACGCCTCCATTATGATTTGTTACAATTAAAAAGATAATTTGATTCATTGTTAGAATGCTTATGCGAAAGGGGTGCATCTTGTTTTATGCTACACTGTTTACTAAATGTGTAAATTTAGCCTATTTTGACAGTATAATATCTCGTATGCATCGATTCACTTAATATTATTTACATGAGTTAACTCAACTTATGCAAATTCGCCGATTAATGTCAAAAGTACCCTAAAACCCTGTAAAGGTAAGCTTAAATTAGGTTTAATATTCGCTAAATTAGAGATTCTTAGTTCAGCTTTATATAAAGTCAAAGTATACGACGTACTTTACACCCTTTGAATCATCAGATTGAAACCAAAATAGAATTCCTAACTCCAACTCCAACTAACTGTTAAATTGATCCTTAGGCTGACATAGACACACACAAATGAAGAAAGCATCAACAGAGACTACTTTCTTGGCATACGAAATTGTCCAACATGTCAGCACCAGAGACAGATCGATTTCACTCTGTAATGTATAAATTGCCTCTTCGATTAAATAGGCATGAATTCGACAAGATTGTGCGACGATCCTTATTCGCTTTATTCCTGGAATAAAATACCACTACTTGATGCCTTTTGATATAGAATCATGACTATGATATGATAATAATTTCGAATTCAAGTAACTTCTACAACTACTCACTACCATGACTTTCATGCCTTTACTAACTCGAGAAACTACAACTACAAGTAATTCAGAAGCCAGTTTTGTGCTTTAAGTGGTGGTTAGAGTGCAGGGTTATTTCTACAAATAGAATTAACAACAGAAATCTTAACTTCATCAAGTTAAGTTCCTACGAATGAGAAAAGTCATGCTTGCTTATTTGAAAGCCACAACGTATATATGTCTCTGAATGTATAGATGTTTAAATGTTTACTTTCCGTCGTATCATTGTATTGTATTCTTTTATATTAAAAAAATAAATTGGTACGAACTCGTTAAGAAAGAACGTGACGGCCGTCAAATCTGTAAAATCTTCATGTTATGTTGCTGTCTGGATTTGTTTTTTTTATAGAAACTCACTCGGTGCTTTCTTTGTCTCATTTTGACTTTTATTTTATTTTCTACTACAAGTAGTGGTTTTGGATTGTCTCATTTAATTTCCTTCTTTTTGCAGTTATCAGATTCTAGTGGAAAAGTTTTACTGTCAGGGACTCATTCAGAATCCATGAAGGTTTTTATTTAGTTTCAATCTGAGCTGATATGCTATTCTATGAAAGTATTAGTAGTGCAGACATGACTAGACAAACTTTGCAAACTTTGCATGCATCAAGGAAACAATTAATTTAAAGCTCTTGAACTAACAAGTTGATGCACTTACTCATGTAAATTCTCTCGGCAGAAGAATGCATCATTGAATCCGACTTAAGTATCTTGAAGGGGTTTGACTTGACAGTTTACTATTGAGCTAATTAAAATGCAGCTGGTGCACAACCTCTGTACTTGTGGTCTATAGAATTATAGAACTCGGTAGTAGCCTTTGCAAAAGTTTATTATGTCAAAACAAAAATAATAGGTCAGAAAAGAAGATTAACAAGTTTCTGAGATAACCTATAAACTGGTTATAAATAAGATGATTCATATTTAAACCACTAAAACAGAGACAAAAGACACTATAAATATAAGTCATTCAAGTGAATTTATTTAAGTTGGAACGTATGAAATATTTTCGTTGGTTAGCATTGTTAGCAGTAGTTTCTTAATGAATTAAGTTGATTTTATCCTAAGAAATTCTAGACTAATTTGTTAACAATTGAGATTTGGGATTTATTTGCATTTTTGCAACGATTACTTTCGATTAAAATATGATGCGTAATTCTGAAAAGTGTAATCTTCAAGAAATTAAAAATAGCAAAGATTTGGTTTGTTAGATAAGGTAAAAGTAAAAATGTTATTCTGTAATCATCTAAATTTTATTGCAACCCACCCACCATGCCACCATGATTCGAACTCAAGTTAATGCTTTGAGAATAAATACCCAGAATTGTAATGTAAAACACAAACGGAACATTATTGAGAAATATTTTATACCTTTTACTTACCATACTGCATGAAATTACATAAAAGTTACAAAAGTAATAGGAATAATGTAACCTACTTATTATATTTATGGTTCTTGGTCTGGAGCATGATTTATTGTCGGATTTATGAGAAAAATTTACAGCTTTTGTACTTACTTTTGTGGCTGTGTGGTTGTGCTGTGCCATAAACAAAGGAAGTTGGCCTTTCGAGATTTTGAGTTGAAGTCAATAATACAATGGCTATATATAGGCATATCATTCCATAATTTGCGTGGTTATACCACCCGTTGTTCTTATGTTTCGGCTTGTCCCAATACTTTGGAAAGTCCATAATTCTTAAACCTGTAAAAATGGTTGATTGATACTTGGTGCAGCATGTGTCTGTAAATAAAATATGTGTACATATGGCTTTTATGTAATTCTAGGAGAAATCTTCATTTTCCTACAAGCTTGAGCTGTTCTTTAAGTGCTGTCCGACTTCGAAGAAGTTTGCATTTGGTATTTAACTACCGTCCCCATTTCAAGACAAATGTCGAATGTATAACGCAAAATTGTACTATGTAGATGCATCTGTAGATGCCTGTTCAGATTGATAAATAAATCTAAAAAGCTGTAGGTAAAATGGTATGTGTCTTTATTTTCTGATTTTTTTGAATCCATTGATAAAGCTTATTAAACAAATACGAATTCATGGAGAAGATAATCAATACTTTTTAAGTAAATAGAAATATACTTTCATTTTTAAAAGTATGTATGTTATCATTGTTATGCAAAACAAGGAATTTATTAATGCCAATTACCTATATGATTAATGAAGTATATACCTGAATACCTACACTTTATTAAACCGTAATAAAAATCGGCCAGCATCTACATTATATAATTTAGAAAATACATCAACATTAAATTCCTAGCTCTTGGAAGATGGATGAGGATGCTATAGAGTAATAAATAATCCCGTCTTTACCTAGCGTGCCGGAATCCAACTTGCACTCAAGATAAGCCTTTCTCCAATTTTCTAATCTAAAGTAGGATCCTGAGTCCACAGTACAGTTAATTTCAGAGTTTGTTGTCAGAGCGAGAGCATAACCTCTATTTTTTAAGAACATACTAAGTAAAAAGACTAAAAATACTTGACCAGGTATATTGGCATTTCAAATTTTTCATGACTTGACGATATTATTACCAAATGGGTCACCAACAACCATCGTTGTGAACAACCCTTATGCATAAAATTCCAGAAACAGTTTTAATTCACAAGAAAATATAACACAATTCAACGTTTGTATTTATTCATAATCAGGAATTATTATTATATTTACATAAAAGTAATACTGAAAACGGCTGTTGGTTTTGAATTAGTGGGAAGTTGATTTTCAGTGGATTCGTTATTGTAGCGTAGTAGCATGAGTATATTCATTTTTGGATGGGTCGTAGAAATGTATTTTATAATTTGACGATCATACACAACTCTCAGGGACATTTACAGACAGAAGCTTTTGTTTCATAACTTTCGTATCATAATAGGGATCATTGGGATGATGTCGGAGAGTACTTAGATTACTAAAGTTATCAAGCTCGTTCATCGGACTGGGTGCTAGTCGATACTGATGATGGTAGTTTCCAGCAGATGCAACGTTCCCTAGGTCACTACTGCCATAATACTGATGATGACGGTCGAATTGATGAAGGACATTTGCCCCTTGCTGATGCTGATGGTATTGGGTGTCTGGATTTGGATGCTGATGATGATCCACTGGATATGACATCTGCAAATCATATTCAACCAATTCCCTTTATTTACATAAACTCCCATCATTCATACCAAGAGCAGAGGAATGGAAATTCTTCTTCTGCTTTCAAAGAAAGATACATTTATGCATAGAAATGTCATTGCCGAACAGGCAGATTCAGATTCCAAAGTACATAATAATGTTATCTGTCTGACGCAGCAGATTAATAGATAGCATTGTAAAATGTCTCATGCAAGTTGAATTCAAATACTCACTACATCTTTGAAATACTTCTACAACAGAGTCATGAACTTTAATCTAAAAAACTAGTAGAAAGTAAAAAAAAGACTAAGTTAATTATACTTTCTTTCTAAAAGGGAAAACAACTGCTGATTAGAAGCTGATTGTGATTTATTTTCAAACAAGGTTTTCAACTTTTTCTTCAGTCGCCAATTTATATCGAACTACATTGTGAGTTAGACACAAACAACTTTCTCCAAATAGGCATACAAAGAAACTAACTCCAGACTCACATTAGATTGAAGGCAGCAAGTGGTAGACGTAGCTGGAAGTGCAGCAGTAGTATATCTTGCTGTCCTATCTCCATTAACAGAGCTGGTACTCGTTAATAGTATTGCTGGAGAAATGGCATTATGGTCTTGTCCTCCTGAAAGTGTTTCAAACATTTAACTAGCCAGTAGTTAGAGAGTATAAAACCCAAAGTGCAGTGTGTGTACAATCTAAATCTTGAGAAAAAAGAAAGTACAAAGAAACAGCAAATTGGCAATGGTTTGGAAAGTGATTTCGGTTGAGATATGGAGAAAATAAGGGGGAGATAGACAAAGTTATAAAAGTAAATCGACCCAGTGATAGGAGACAGATTGCTTTTGTCTCCCTCAGAAAGAATAAAAAAAAACTTGTTTTCCTACACTTCAATACCCAAATCAACGTGAAATTCTATACTAAGGGATTTTATTCATCTACCTATTACAGACAAATTTACTATAAAAAGCAAAGGTTAAAAGCCTCCTCAACTACCTCACAGCTCAAACTCACATTCTCTAACAAGACTAATAAAATTTCCACGTAGAAAGTAAAAGTACGCATAACCTTTGTGCTTAGGGTAGCTTCACTCAATTTCTTTTCCAAACTTTACAATACATTTTATAATGCTAGAGCAGATAAATGGATTCCCTAGACCATTTCATAATAAACATAAAACTGGACACAGGGTTAAACCACCCCTAATGTCAATCGCTCAGGTAGTCTTGTTGACATTAATGACAACAGCCCTGGAGCCTATAGCATCCGAAACAGTATCTACATCCCTTCCCCTAGTATCGTATCATTGGACATGATGGGATCTCCCTTGCTTAATTTTATGGTTTGTAGTAAAAAGGAGAAAAATAAAGGGAGGGATTTTCTGCAAAATAACCTGCAGAGGTATTTGCAGAAGAAGCCTGGGAACACAAATATCCGTAGCCAATCTTCTATGTTGATTTTAGGAATAGATAAAGAGATATAAACAAACAAACCAATATTGGACGGGATGATATCAGGGTCCTTGTCATCACTAGAGATTCCATCCTTGGATTCAAATTGCATGTCATGAGCTTGTAGGTTACCCCCTGAGGAGTTCTTTCCAGATGGATCATCGTGATTGTGGTGCTTCTTATTTGATTCCCGTTTCATTTGGCGAGAACGGAAGAGAAGGATTCGAACTATTACTACGGATCCGACACAAAGAAAGACGGCAGTACCCCCAATGGCCACTGACAGGGCGAAGGAAAACCACGAGTAGTCCGAAGGAGAAACAGCTAAAATTTTGATTACATAAAATAAGAGTTTTGTTGTATTATTTTACATTCAAATTTTCAGGTTAACCCTTTAATGCCAAAATTAATTACATTTATTTTGAGAAGAGCCCACATGTATGCTCGCATCAAATGAATCTCATCGGAAGTCGAGTGTAAAAATAAGCGTGTGTAGCACACGTGTGTGTGTTAAGAGTGAATATTTTGCTATTACATTATGAATTTCAATGACGCTTCTGTGTTTTTGGGTGTAAGTGCATGATCTCAAGTGAAGTATGCATTGGTATGGGACATAGAACAATTTAGTTGGTTTCTTTAGTTTCCATAATCCAATGATAAGGGGAAGTGATGCATAAAATTCATGCATGAAAAGCGGATGTAATAATGCCCGGAAAATATATTCAGCAGTTGTAGTATGATTTTATATTTTAACAACACAAGGATGTGTATTGGATCATATAAGTGCACATAACTATACTACACAGAACTTTCTCCATTATAGCAACATTACTTAACTATCCTATACCTTATAATATGTGTACATTGTTGAAAGTTTGCAAACCCAGTGAAAATTTAAACAAAAATAAACTCTTATTCTTAAAGCTCATTTTATTTTTCAAAATTTCTTGATGGTAAGCCAAATACAAATAAGGTGACAAGTTGCGTTGTGCTTATCAGACTTCATTCTCACTATTATTAAAAAAATCCAAGTGATTTTTCTTAAAAGTAGTACGTATCAGCCAGGGTGTAGTTTCTCGCAAATCTCTGAGACAGCAATTCTGGTATTATGCCTACACATGTCTACACATGGAATTGTTGGATTTATATATTCTGCATATCTCGGAGAAATAAATAAGTAGATAGACTTTTGTTGCTCTCTGTCTCTTCCTCTAAGCCAAACAGATTGACACGAGCTGTCTCTCAAGCACAAATAACCCGACAGGGATTGAAAACAAGAAGACGAAAATGCGGAAAATGAAGGATTGGATTTACTAGGCCAGGAAATCCCCAGATGAAAGACAGCAGTGGTTATTCCATGGAATACTTGTGCACATTCATACCTACTCTTGTATGTACTTAATATATCGAAATCCTTATCTCTGCCTGTTCGCGTAGTAAAAAAGTATTAATATTTGTGCAGAAGCACATATGGAAAAGTGTGTGACATGTGAGGAAAGCAAGATCGAGATTTTTTGCAGTAGTTTGTACTACCAGTAGTAATAGTAAAGTGAAATCATAGAAGCGTCAGAGTGGTGATGGTGCATAATGTTGGTATGTGGTATTGATATTTGAGTAAGGGGAGAAAAGTAGGATATCGATGGATTTATCAGTATAACCTCGAAGTCGTAGAAAAGGAAGTAGGAAGTAAAGTGGGAAATAAAAAGGGTACTAACCTGCGTATTTTTCTGATTGCCTGATGACAAGATCGTCAATGCGGTAGGGTTCACCCCTTCCTTTGGCGTTGACAGAGTAGAGACGGACATTAAATCCTTTGCCGATGGGCGTCAGGTTGCCCAAATGGAATGAGGCCGTATTGCTCGATGCATTATACCGCAACTCCGAAGAGTCACTTTCGAAGACTTCGAGAACAAAGTGCTGTGGGAGACCTCCATCACTGCCTTCCTCACAACTCAATTCCACTGATTCGCTTGTCTCGTTAAACACAGTGCAGTTGGTCACTGGGGACGGTTTCTCTGTAAACATTTAATGTTGTTTTGTTGAATCTGATGCATTATTACATTACACTATGACACTTTTAGACATATTGCTCCAGGATGGATGACACCTCCTGTTGGACTATATTCTAGACTGTGTGTCATTTCATTTCCCAATTGGATCAAGCATGTCTTTTTTACTGACATCAAACCTTTCTATTTCTACCTAACTAATCAAAACAGGTAACAACTTCCAACAATCCATTGGAAATTTTAACAACTCATAAAATACGACAATCATTACCTACTTACTTTCTCTACTCGAAACTGCTGGGAAACTCATTTATTTTCTCTATTACCTGTCACCTGCTATCTTTCTAGGTATCTGTAAAGTAATCTATCGTGTCAATGAAACCTGCTGTTCGTCAATTTCCTTCCAAACTAAAGAAACCACTACTGTGCAAAAGTAAACCATACACTAGTTTAGTGTGAAATGATCCATTTATCGATTAACTTTTTTGGCCACCCATAAACTAACTTCTAAAACAGAAAAGAAACAAAAAATAAAGTAGCTTTAGGAAATAAAATCACTACAGGAAGCTTGTTTTTGAATTAGCTAAGCATTACATTCTATTGCCTTACAAAAGGGGATACATTAAATATTTTTCTACTTCTTTAGTATCAATCGCAAAAAATCCTGCATTTATGTCCCTACATTACACATTATATGGATGAAATACTGCGGTTTGGGACACAAAGCTTATTGCTTCCGTTTGGCGTTGGCCTTTCTTTCGATTTCCATAATATATTTTGCTTCCCCTCTGTTGCTCATTACGATCCACCATAAATCTATCCACCCCGAGAGTTTTGAGAAAACACGACATACTTTCTTTCTTTTACTTAAAAACAAAATAAAGTGAAAGCTACTTTTCTCCCATGGAGTAATTTGACAACCAAAAACTTTCCTCTGTACCAAAATACGCCATCTCTACTTCTTTATACAAAAGTGAAAATAAAGTGAAAGTCCAACTTTCTCTCAAAGTCGGCTGACAACTTACCGGCAGCTACGATTTGAAAGACACAAGGAGCCATCTGGTTTCCAACAGAGTTACTCCCCCGACAAAATAGTGAGCCGTAGTCCAGGTTGTTGCTGGGAGAGTAGTGTAGAATACTCGAAGCTGACTTTGTTGTAAACCGAGACGGTAGTACTTGAACCATTTGTCCAGAAGATGCTAACTCCCATTTAAAGCTAACGTTTTGAGGATCGGCATCAAGCTCACATTTGATCGAGACTTTCTCTCCTTTGGAAACTCCTACCATCACATTCTTGCCATTCTTGCATACTGGGGCATCTGTCAATACAAAATGATCCAAGGTAAATATTACTTTTTAATGAAAAGTAGACAAAGAGAAAGTAATTAGGAGCTTAATCAATAAGAGCTCTTAATCCCATGTCAACCCAATGAAATACTAAAGAGACCGCGGCGAATTGGTCATCAAAGCTTTGGTGGTGGGTACCTCAAATGAGATGCCTTAAATAGACATTTGAAAGGAACTTTTGTCATAACATAAAGACCAATGTCGCTAAAGTGCTATAGTTACACGGGGGGAGGTGGCCTCGTTTCTAAGGTTAAGTCACTTGTTAAGAAAT
>JAQGAA010003139.1:0-11354 GCA_034696425.1 Isotoma viridis
GCTGCAAAGATGTTCGTAACTCAGCAATGCTCTCCGAATCCGGGAGAATTCCCATTGTTCCTTTTTACAAGTGGACCGAAGCCTTTAGTCGGGGACAAGTATGCCTGTCCTGGAAAGAAAAACAAAAGGTTTGTCCAAAAATGAATTTCAGGTGGTCCGTATTTATAATACAATTACAATAGCACTTGTAATAAACTGCTCCAATTTCCCATATAATTTTCAGCACCAAGGATCAAGGCAGGAGTAACTTAGGTACAGGTTACAATCTCATGTATGATCAAAGGGTTTGTCGTGGTAGCTATGTCATGGATCTAGGCCCAACCGACGTACGCTTTACATTTATTTACTACTATATCTTTCCAAGCGTATATTTTTTATGCATTATTTTTTATTACCCATCACTTTTTTATTTCTCTAGGATGCTATATATTACCCCTGTTTCGAAATGGTTAAGAAAGACCCTTTGTGTCAACTGTATTTAAGAAAGTTACAAAAATGCTCCGCAAGACAAGTAATAACATCCACAATTAAGAAAGAAAGCCGATCTCAAAAGTCCTATCAATCTTCTTTACGAAAAGCCCTTCGAAATGGGGAAAAGACAAATACAGCTTGTCAAACAGAAATGTACGTGGAAATGATTGAAGACGAACTATTCAAAGTAGAACAAGAAGTCCAAACTGATCCATTTAAGGACATTGATCCAATGAAATTAGGAGTAGCAAAGCAAAGGCCATGTAAACTCGGAGAGGATAAAGACACTCAGATTCAACCTTGGGAGTTATATGATTTCAAAACAGGTGTGGCTCCTATTACTGATAATCTTACATCTGCAGTGATAGAACAGGTAAACAGAAAATATATATGAACTCAATTAAAATGTCCCAGAATTAAGTCTACAATTATTTGTCGAAAATTTATGCTTCATTATAGGCACTTCTTGAACTTGTACAAGAAGAAGAACTAGCAATGCTATTGGAGCAACAGAAGGTATTTGAAAATAAAAAAGCTGCGGAGATGCTAAGACTCAAGAGATTACAACAAAGACAACAATTCCTTGTTGAAGCAAATGCTCGTAAGGTTCAGGAAGAAATTGCGATGATTGAGAAAGCTAGAGAGGCTGGAGAAGCTGTGTCAGTGGCAATGTTTACAAAAAATTACTTAAATGACATTTTAAGATCTACAATGGACTCGACTCGTAAAGATGGTTTCCTTAAGGATGTAGAGACTGCTAATAAAGAGGATGCTGCTTCAGTGATGCAATGGGTGAAGGCTGAGACTTCTAAGCTTGTTTGTAGAAGTACTGTGAGCCAAGCACTTCTTGATGGTACCTCAAAAAATTTCATTAATTATATTAATTTTTAGTCTTTAAAAAAACTTTGAAGAACTAAAAAATATTATTTTTATCCCAGATTTAATTCAAACATCTCTAAATCTGAAATCGGATCAATGACGGTAATGCAAGAGCTCTACGAGTTGGTCTGGAAATTATTTACCAACCAGCATCAACTAACAATAAAGATTATAATTTGCAGCAATAGTGTCGAATCAGTTGAATATAACAAATAACAGATTCTCTCTTTTTAACTTTTTTCGATAGAAATGCAATGTCAAAAGATGTCAAACGAACAACACAATTTACACAATTAAGCATATTTCTGACAGAGCAAAATGTAGAGTAGGTACAACTAGGTTAGAAATCTATACTGTATTCCTGGTTTCGGTGTATGGTTCCTGTAAAATATAAACTGAATAAAAATATAGTAAATTATACTAAAATAAATTATAAACTATAGTAGAAGTAAGACGAATTTCATTTTTAATCTGTTCAACTCTATCAAAGCTAAGCATTTTAAAGTTAAATGTACTAATTAGAGTGAACTAACTTTTAATTTTCTTTCACAAATAATAAGAGACATATACAAAAAGTTAATTCATCTTGGACTGTAATGAAATGACGAAACTCGTAACATAAATGGGTAGGCAAAGGGAGAATGCATTAAAAGATTGATAAGGCTTATTAGATGGTAAAACATTCTGGAATTTTAAAATTCATTCTACTTATCCATGGTAGCATATACACATCCATATTTATAAAATCAGAATTATTACGATAACTGACAAGGCATTCGATTTTCTGTAAGTTAAAAGTGGTGGACTGCATTTGATAATCAATTGAATCCCCTTCCTTAGAAACTCTCACCGAAACCATATCCTTCATTCTGTACCCATACCACTTTGTGAACCATTTAGAGAGCTTTGAAAAGCCATGGATGAAAACATAAGACAACTCTTACTAGGAACTGATCAAGCTTCCGAAGACCCTGCAATGAGCCAGAATGAAAACTTCTCTATCGACAACTTACCAGATGCGGTACATTTCTGCCTTATTAACAATATTCAGCATAACAAAACCCATAAAATTCTTCTATTAATTGTATTCCTCCCATTCAAAAACAGTGCTTGATCCCGATTCTAAAACATGTTCCGCTTGAAAACATGGATGATGTCACAGTTGTCTCGGACCGTTGGGAAAAAGTCATTCAAGACAACATAGGATTAGACATTTGGACAACTGACATAGGATTTCGAATCGGTCATCGTTACTTTGATGGATTGACTGAATTGGGAAAATATACTATAAAAACTTTGAAATCCAGAGTCGTTACCGAATTCGTTCCTCCCTTAAAAAACCCAGATGCTTTATTAGAGCTCGAGCTTGCTTCTCAAACAACAGCTGAAACCTTTAGAACTCTCACAAATGAAACTTTTAACTTGAAAGAACTCAATTTTGGATACAGCTCTTTGACCCTCGAAGATCTCAGCAGCGTTCCACTTGACCTCCCAAATCTTCAAATTCTAAACATTGCTGATCGTGCTTTTGAATGCAAGGATATCGAAGGCCCAGAAATCTTAACAAAAAATATCATAGGGCTACTAAGTAAAACGTTTCCTTCCATCAAAACACTTAAAATATCTACCGTGGCAAGCAGAAAAGTTACAGAGAAGTATGGAGTACAGTTGCTCAAATTCCTTCAGAATCATTCCCAAACAATTAAATGGGTTAGCATTGTGGTCACCACATCAATTCAACGACAGCCCCTGCAAGACTATGGAAGTCTTGACCACAATGTCCTTATCACTGAGGATTTACTAGAACTTGATTGGGATTTGTTGTCAAAAGTAATTCATTTATTCCTTTCACAATCATATAAATATTCAAGCATTCAAAGTATTTTTTATCTATAACAGATCCAGTTGCAAGACTTGGAAATTGACTTTGGATTGAAATTCTTCGTTGGGAAGGAAGAATGGCGAAAGATTTTGAGTAAACAAGACAAAATGGTCCACTTCTGTTTGAGCCCAGCAATGCCACTACCAATTACAGTTTCATTTCCAACCATAGCTTTTTCAGCTTTGTCCCTGACAACTATTCAGCTCGGCTTAGAGCTAAATCCTCCAGACGAACCTATGACTCCAATAGATTGTGCGGTATTTGAGCCATGTGTCAACTTAAAGATGTTGATTCTTGTTGGAAGCTCCTTACGGGTTGAGAGACCACTTACTAAGGAAATGTTCAATTGCCAAAAACTTCCTAACAAAATTCAGGCTTTTGGAGTAGAAAACATTTACTTGGAGACGAGTGAAATTGAAAGCGCATTTTTGGCATTGCCAGAGTTAAAAAAGGTTGCATTGGAATATGTTGGAACAAAAAATGAATTTGGAATGACACTCGGTCTGCTATCAACTGTTTTGAATCATCGACAACTTCCAGAAATAATTATCAAAGGTGTGAATGGAGACGAGTGTGAACTTCATAATTATGAACAATTGACTCGACTCGGACTCACATTTCCTTTGGACAAAGCTGTTTTTCATGTTACGTTTTTTCAGCATTTCATGGAATATACTCGAGCTTTGGCACGTGAGTATTGAATTGATTAGCACTAATAAAGGTATATTCATAAACTAAATCATTTCGGCTACCAACGAATAAAACTTCACTGTCAAATACTCTTTCTTAATTAATCATTTTGAAATCCCTTAAAAAAATTATTGATTATTGATTGCAAACGAATGTAATAAAAAGTAAAATTTCAAATATTGTTTGAACCTTATTAATGAAACTTTGGATAAAGATGCTTATTAATTAATTTAGGTTTAAGTTAAATTGCCAAAATTATGAAGCATTTGATGTTTTGATATTTTTTATGAGTTAATGCGAATTTTCAAAAAACATTGAATTCTTCCGTATCAATATTTTTAAAGTTGTGAAAATTAAGTACTTTAAAGGTTTATTTTATGTTTATCTGTTTATTTCAACATTTTACACTAATTGCACATATTTCACTTTTAAACATTTCCCAGGTTATTTTTTAATTTTTAGGAGTTACAAGAAGGCTAAGGTCCTAATACCAATTACCTTTTTTAATTTTCAACATCTTATACTGGATCATTTTATAGTCTTCGATAACTTCTTCATCATAGAAGCTCATATAATATTATAACTTGACCATATAAATAAAATTAATAGTTGTGTCTAAAATTTTAAAATTTATAGTTACTTTGGATATCATTGGAATTGCCACATTTTTAAATGTTAAAAGAGAACCGTTGATAAATATTTTTTGAAACTCCTTATACAATATGAATACAAAGATCAAAAATCTTTTGTAATAGTCACGATTGAATAATCTGTCTTCTTTGGGAATTGTAATATCATGTACATAATCATCATTTATGGAATCATTGGTCTAAATTGTACAAAGTAGAAATAGTCCTTAAGATCAAGTATGCCTCAATCCTTCGAAAGAGCTTTGACTAATCTGTGGTAACATCGGTGAGTAAAGAATTGTGTCAAAACTTTGTCTCGATGTGGCTCAATAAGGTAATCAAACCGGTCTAAATATTCTTTGAGCTCGGAACGCTTCGAGCATCCGAAGAAGTTTGTAGTACCAGTAAAAAACCTTATGAAATGGTGGAAATCTCCATCGGCTAAAGCGCTGTATCCCGATTTTGTTACGTCCTGAGAAAAAAAACACAACTATTTTTCAGAAATTTACATCAAATTGTATTTTTATGTTAACAATAAATATGTAACTTACTGAGGGGAAAAGAGGTTCATGATGGAATATCCTTAGTCTCATATGTCGAAATGCAATAATATAACTCAAGTCTGTAATTCTTCCTGTTTTCGAAAGTTGTAACTCTTTCAAACCTTTTTAATAAGAATAAATACTTGTTACAGCACAAATTAAGTTTTCATTCAGAAAAAAAACCATTATTAAAATAATCTTTTTAGAATTAACATACATTTCAAATTGTGTATCATAGGTTTCATCCAATTCTTCCCTAGTATTCCTTTATCCCCTAAATTCGGGCAATTTTTAATCTCAACTTTTTCCAACAGCCTCAATTCATTCCATAAAATAGAAAAAGCGTCATCATTTCCATTCCAATGTATTATCGAGATTTCTTTCACATTCGTAAATGTATTAACCATTTTTGTAGCTGACATGTCAATCCATTTCTCAACTTGATCGTGGTTTTGAACAATTAAAGATTTCACACTTGGTCTTGGTACTGCTAACATTCCTCGCACAAACATGTTCATTCTTCTAACCTTAACTTCATTACTAACTCTATTATTATCTGGACCAATACCAGCCACACCCCCACCCTCATCTGCAGCTCCGTCGTTCACATTACCATTATCATTATTGTTAGTACTATTGTTATTATTACACTCTTTAATTTTAAAATCCATACACAAAGCCTCTAACTTTGGTAAATGTTGCACTACAAATACGTCTTGGTTGATGTGAAACATTTTAAATTGAATTATAAGTTTCCTCAAGTTTCCAAATTCATTGTTCAACAGTAGATCCGTAGTTGTAGCCATTATAGTCATGATTTTGCTAGCTATTTCAGCCATTGTTGGATGGGGTGAGAGTTTATAGTCTAATCTTCCAAGGTTTAAAGGTACTCCTGTCATACTCCCGTAAGTCAAGTTGATTTTTCTATTGTAGCATAAAAGCGTTAGGCAAAACAGGGCAGAATCCGAGAGTAAACTCCGAGATTCCGGCATAACAACGATTGTTTGTAATTTTAATGCAGAATTTTCCAACAATTGTATCATCGGTCTAACAACAAATATATCAGTTGGGATTAATCGATTTACATCGTACTTTAGATATAAAGAGGATCCTTTCGGGAACATTATAACAGGAACTGACACTGACTTCAGGGAAGATGCACATTTGGATAGAATTTGGTTAATAAATGAATCAGCATCTGTATCATCGTTGCATAAAAGTCCGAAAATTCCTAACTGTTCTAAATTTCCGAGACATCGAGAAAGGCCTAGTTTCTTGTGTAGGGGGAGACGTGTTATGTAAGAGCAGTCTAGTTGATGAATTATTAAAGTTTTTAAATTTGGACATCCCAAGATAACTTCGATTATTCCGGAACAATTCCTAGGTTTGTTTGCAAATTCTAAAATATGAATGTTTTCCCCGAAAGTTGTGGAAAATAAGGAGATCATTTTAGATTTCCGGAGGTTCCATTCGAAGTAAAAGTTATTCCATTGAGTTTGTGACTTTTTGAGAATTAGATTCAGGGTGGATTTTGAGTCTATGTGAATGCGAAGAGTTTTAAGATATTTTGGTCTTTCAGCCCAAGACTTGAGGGCTTTGCAGGTCAAGCGGAGATTCATCAGGTCACTGCGTTCCATTTTACTCATGATGTAGTCCGTAATCTAAAATTTTTAAGGAGAAATTCTCAAATTTGCATACTTTTTTAAGAAAAAATCATTAGATTAGTTCAAATTAGAGTTTGATTAGTTCAAATTGAACTAATCAATTTGATAAGTTACCAGGCAAGGCAATTGCGATAAGCATAGTTCTTCCGGCTCAATTTCTTCACTCTCTGAATTTTTAAATTCTGGGGAATTCATTTTGAAATTGTTTAAAGGTTTTTTTTTTAACTTTGTTTTTATGAGTAATAAGGATCAATATTGTTTTTTAAAGAAAACATTTGCTTTTGCAGTAGTGACCAAATTATAGGAGTCAAGCTCCCAGACTTCCTGTCTCCTCTTTTGCTACTGCATATAATTAGTGAGAAAAGTAAGCAGAATTCCCTCTTCTACGCTGTAAACAAATTCGGTTTGCTCCGATTTTACCCGGATTCCCTGATCATATCTTTGACTCGGATTCGGCTCACTTGAATCATTTCCTGCAGTTTAGTGCTGTAGTCTTTTGGGAGTTAAAATGAACCATTTAGGTATATATTGCTATTATGATTGTGTAATTAATCGAATATAAAAGGTAATGTGATGGAAAAGGAATTGTCGATATTCCTTTACATTTCATGGATAACACTATAGACCAAGTCAACGATACAATTCATGACTTTATTTCAGCCTAAGTATGTATTTAAAGTATAGAAATGTTCCTCTTGGTATGTTAGATGTAAAACAAATTACGCTATTGCAAGCAAGCTGAATAAAGAACAAGAATTTGGTACTAGTATAAAAAATATCGGAAATAGCCAATTTCTAACTACCTTTAAGTATAGGACAAATTTACACGTGTTGTATATAATTCTAACTATTTTGACTCTAAAAGCTTTAAATATAAATTAACATATCATTTTTTGGATTGTTTAGAATCATTTGTCATGAAAGGTATTTTTCATAGAAGCATATCCCATAGGTATAGGTAGCTGCATATTTATTTCATTGTGCAAGAATCTTCTGCTTAAGTAATTCAAGACTATCGTATTGAATGGAGTGTAACATTCCAATATTCCAATTCCACCTTGTTTCATTTACCTTGCAAAAATGCCAATATTTAATAATATTACTAAATAACTGAATGAAACAGACCTAAAATATAAAACCTATATTAAGCATAGAGGAGAAGTAAAGCATTCTTTCAATCAGTGCTAAAAGTAGTATTATTAACTGCTACTGTTAAATAAACACCCAAAATTATTATTCATAGTCACTGTCTCTAGATCCATATAAGATAATGAGGTGTAGAAGCAACTAGGTTAACTTGACTCTGAATACATAGAAATATTCTTGAGCAGTATCAAGCGTTGAGCATGCAATTAGTTTTTGTAGATCAAGAGAATTTATGCAATAATTAATGCAACTTTATTTATGACATGGATCTAGTCGTTTCCACGAATGTATAAAAGTGTAAGATAAATCGGTTTCGCTCCTTATTATATCTCCTTATAATTTGACGCCATGGTCGTTATGCTTTTTTGATGATAAGAATTCCACAATTACGTAAGAACTTTACACTAGATAACCTAGTCGAACATTAGGTACCAGATTGAAGATTAAAATATCTACCGTAGATTGAAAATTAATTCCCTACAAGGTTTTTATTTTTTTGTATTATATTTTTTACATACAATCCTTACGTTATTAAAACACATCAATATTTTTTCTATAACACGGGACAGGAAGGGGGTGTGGTGAAAAAGTTTAAAATTCTTAATTCTTTATCCAAATCCTGATCTTTCATTATAAATTTTATATAAAGAACTTGTCTCACAACTTATTCCGTCATTTTTCCAGAATTTATGACAATCTTTTGACCCCCTCGTCCACCTACTTTCACCTTTAAGGTTATCTCATGATCAATGGACGAAAAAGCATGTATTACTTTATAAAATATCAAGTTCATGTCCATGTTCAAAATGCAGTAGATATCAAACCCTTAAATTAAATATTGAACATTTATACCACTACTACTAAACTATAAACTATCTCATACATTAGCTGCAATCTTTTATAAATATCAGAATACCATATAATAAATGCTATTTGCTTCACCTCATTCATTAATCTAAATCTTAAGGATGTTTTATACATTATAAGTTTCACATTCCAATAATGTTCCAATATAATCAACACGATATCATCTTCCAACTCATCTTTTACCAATTAAAAAGAGCTCTATGTACCTAAATTCTTTTAAGTTTTAATTACAACTTGTACAAAGTTCAGTTAGACAAATCAATACGTTTATTAATCAAGTTTAGACTGATCGAGGATTGAGCTCCGTCTTTAGTAGTAGTGAGACTTTTATTTAATACTCGGAGTATCGATTTCTTTCCCAAAGCTCAGTTTGCTTGATTAGTAATTTCAAAAAAAGTTATAAAAACCTAAGATATAATATTTCTCTGAGTTGTTCATTTCATTTGGGTCAAGAAAACACGAACTATTATTGATTGAACTTATTGTTACATTTATCATATCAATTTCATCATAGTGTTGTAGAATTTAAAGCAAATTGTAATCATGAAGAGTATACTGTTACTCAGTTTTATAGCGATTTTCGTTATTTGTGCCTTTCCAACTATTGAGTAAGCGATTCAATCAAGGATAAAAGTTATTGATTATGTTATCATTTGTACATTGGTTGTAACAACGAATTATTTTATTTAAATTTAAAGGGCATCTAAACAAGTTACAGAAATTATTGACAGTATGTTCACCAAGGATTATGACAAAAGAATTCGGCCACAATTTGGAGGTTTGTCTAATATATTAATTAAAATATGAGAGCTATTAAAATTATAAAAATTTAATTTAGTTTTAAATTTAAAAAAAGTCAATTCGAGATTATAACGTTTAATAACTTTTGTAAATAGTAAATGCTTGAACAAAGTTCATGTTTAGCATACAAACTTTTTTATAATAAATTTTGTTAGCTGAACTAATACACAAAATGGTTTCTCATCAAGCCCAGACTTAACACAAGTATTATTTATTTATTGAGTTCAGAAACGTGTTTCTATGTAGCCAACGAAATAAAATACTAAAAGAGTATATATATACTACTATTTCTATTATCCCATTCCGATCCCAAAGCCAACCAGGTCTACCTATTTATACAGTATTGGTAAAAGAGATGATCCAATACTGACCTTTGAGAGATAACATACATTTATATCTTAAGCATAATGCCAAATTGTCACCAAGTAGTAAACTATGGTGTATCAAAAGAAAAATAAGTCTCTGCAGATGTTTGTCTCCAGTGTATAGATAGAAAAGAAGGGTTGACAGGAACCAAGGACAAATCTCATTCATGAATCATGATCAAAGATGTTTTACGTTTTTAAAAATTATTAAATGCTTTTAGTTTAACTTTGTTTAAAGTTATTTCTTTACACTGAAAATTACATAATTCTACTGAAATGTTATTTTAATTTTTGGATATTGATTAGGTCGACCGATCCAAATCACTGCTACCTCTTATGTCCTTGACATTTATAACATTGATGAAAAGAATCATGTAAGTAATGCGATAAATGTTTTCCGATATTACTTAATCTGCATAAGTTAAATAGGAATGCAACATTCTTCATCAATGGGTTTCTCATTTCAATTAAAAAAAACTTTGAAATTTTATATTTGCTAGGAATTTACAGTTCAACTATATTTCCGTCAAAAATGGATAGATGAAAGGTTAGCATACCAGCCACCCCCAGCAGTTGAAAATATTCTGGTTAGTTTTGTTTTGTGAAGGCTAAAATAAGAATAATTAAATAATTTATAACTAACAATTTATTATTATTCTTAAAACTAATTAACCAATAGCAAAATTTAATTACTGTAAAAGTTCAATGTGTTTATTCCTTTAAAAATTGTCCCTGTAGTTGGATCCTGAACACGCTAAAAAAGTGTGGTTCCCTGATACATTTATCGCTAATGAAAGAAAGTCTATGAAACATGAATTAACCGTAAGCAATGAATTTACTCGGGTTTCTCCTGATGGAGAAGTACATAGGTCTATTAGGTAAGAAATTACTGATCTTAAATATTTCAAAAATTCTTTTCGCAAATTTTTAAAGAATAAACATTGGTTTAATGTTTAAAATATAAAAAAACTGTTAAAATTCCAGGATAACAGTAACAGCAAGCTGTTATATGGATTTGAAATGGTTCCCATTCGACAGACATCTTTGCACTTTGGAATTTGAAAGCTGTAAGTTAAAATCTGATAATTCAATACAACATTAATTTAAAAAATCTAAAAGTTCAACATTTATTTCACAGTTGGTTCTCAAGCAAATGAGTACTATTACGAATGGGACAAAGACACAAAAGGAAAAGCCAAAATTGGAATTTCTGCATTAACTGGTAGCAGTTCTATCAATCAGGATGTACAGGATATTCGAGGAACTGCAATTCAAGTAGCTTTGTCATCCGGTACAAGTTTATTAATTATTATAAGATGTAATATTACAAACATAAGGCAAATTCCAAATAATTCTGTACTTGTTTTAGGCAACTACTCAAGGATAGCAATTGAATTTCTGATCACAAGAACACCCAC
>JAQGAA010003140.1:0-11353 GCA_034696425.1 Isotoma viridis
CTACCATTTCAATGTTGGTTCTTTCTGCCTCTGAGGTAGTTTTGGATGTAGCTAGGTATTTTATGTAAATATGCGTGGTAGTATTATTACTACTGTTATGATTATTATTATTATTATTATCTTTAGTCATCTTTTATATATGCATGTATGTTATAAATCGTAAATTCTTTACTTCATATGGAATCCACTACCCTCTTTGCTTTTTCTGACGGGTGAAGAGGCTTGGAATTTGAAGTGTGGGATGTAAAGAGAGAAAAGAGAAAGGTCCAAGGACATGTATAGTTAGTTTCGTTGTAGAAGTAGAAGTACCGTCATATAATGTGGAGGAGTGTGGGTATTGCACAAAAACTCAAAAACTTTCACTCACAGATCAAAATCTTGTCAATTTAGATAAAAATGCCGGGTAAAGTTAGTATAGATATTCCATGTAGAATTATAACATGAAGGGCTTTTGTATATCCTTTTGGTAAAAAAGAATTCAAATATTCGTTTTGAAAAGATCAGTATCTTTCAAACGTTTTAGAGAGTAGAATGGCTGAAGACTCTATCCGTTCTATTTCCACATAAAATATATCATTTTCGGGTATTGATAGCACAACCGGGTATCGCTATTCCAAAAACTAGGAACAATCACATCTTTTGATTTGCCTTTGGTGGTGGTGGTAGTGGTGATAGCCATTCAATAAATTACCGATAGCCATCCCGCTGTTATATATCGTTGCAATCTATTGTCGCAGAGTGATTCGTTACCTTGGGTCTGCTTGTTTGAATCCTTTGACTTGACTGGCATGAATATCACATTGTAGAATGCTAAAATAGTACCCAAGAGAAAAGGTTTATATGTGTTATTGATGAGAAATGGGGCAAAGGCAAATAAGGAATAGTGAAACGAAACTTTCTAGTTTGTTTCCAACGTATCAGATATGGAATGAAACGTATGAAAGTAAGAAAAAGTCACCAAATTGTCGTATATATAAGGTACTTTTGTACAATGTATAGGTAGTGGTGAATGTTGAATATTTTGTAAACACATACCTTACAGTAAAAGTAGTCCGGTGTGGGTTTTTTGCTTTCTTTTCTGACTTTCCTCGTGATTTCCGTCTACCCTTTTATTCTGGTTTGAACTTCTTTTCTCTCCTGTTGTTTACCATCTCACACATTACCACAAGGAATTTTTCGGGGTAACGGAGATTCTATTTACAAAAAAAAATCAAATCTTGTGCCACAATGGAACGGTTGATGGTGAAAATGTTTCTCCTCCGGCATATCTTCCGAAGGGAAAGACCGAACAGTAACTAAGTAAGGACGAACTTGTTCTGTTGGGAAGTGCGTTGATATTTCTCTTTATATATAAGTAAAAGACCAGGCAAAACTGGCAGTGGTAGTAGTGGCCCGGGTAGTTAGTAGGTACTGGTGGAATTTCCCGTTATCACTGATACTACTACTGCCTTTCTCGAGAAGAGAAAGTCGACTGTAAGAAGCATGAGAGAGTTGGAGTAAACTGCAGTGTGTAGTTTTCCAGAGTTTTAGTTGAAACTTGAGCTTTTTCAGATAGAGTGGTGGTAGTGGTGATAGCAGCGGTGATACCAAGCAGTAGTAGTACTAGTAGTAGCTTTGGTTTGCTGGACGGAGGTAAGATTGAGACTGTATGAAGAGTCTTTACCGGAGAAATCTATCCAGTGGCTGAGTTATATGAAGGCAACTCAAACTGACTGACATCAACACTTTGTTCTATACTACTACTTCTACCAGAGGTAACTAAAATGGTCAGGCTAAAAAGCAGTGTGTAGTTGTAGTAAGAAACTAACTTTATTCCTGTTTAGTTTCTCTTTCTACATAGTAATAGAGTATTCATCCCGTATGCATTTAAGTAGTATAATGTTTTACCATGGTCTCTTTGTAACTCTGGAATGAACACGACAACGGGGTTGAAGTTGAAAATATAACAGAGAGAAGTAGCACTCTCTCAATAACAATGTTGCTACCACCACTAATACAAATGTGATGCATATATATATATATATATGTACAGGACGACAAGGATATACTAGATAAAACCGATACCCGGTAAGTCTACTCTGGGTAGCGATGAGAATTTAGGCATGCATTCAGTTGGTAGAGTTAGGAGAGAGATGAAGGAAGGAAGGGAGCACATTTTTGGATCGGAGGGGACAAAACAAGCTAGCTAAAAGTAAAAGCTTTAATACTAATACTAAACTCACTAGTTCACTGCATACACATAGTTGTATGCAAGTAAAGTAATGCTACTTACGAATAAGAATAGGTACGGAGAGAGCCATGGCGGGTTAACGTGGGAAAAGCACCAAAAGAGAGTTAGAAACTATGTACAAGTTCATGGTGATGATGATATGTTAAAGGAAAATATCGGGTAGAGTTGCATTGCATGTGTAGGGAGAGAGAAAAGTAAGCCAAAACTACTTTAGGTAGGTTGAACTGGAATGCTAGAAGTAAGAGTTGTAGTAAGGTAGCATTTTCGGGAAGGAAGGAACCCGGGTCCGGGAGTTTAGTTTAGTTTCGTTGCGTTGAATGTTCGATGGATGGTTGGTATGCATCTGCGTCGGGGTTTAGGATCCCCCTTATCGACCCGTAGCGCAAACCCCAATGAAATGATATAACTCGTAAATTGTGACAGCAGCATTGGATATTGACAAGCATATCCAAGCCAACTACACTTTCACTCTTTCTTTCTCTCACTATGCCCCTTTTTTAGATTAGAACTACTACACTACATGGCACTTTCTACCACCACCACCAGCATCCCCATTCCGAATACATTTTCCATCATAATATGAAATGATGATGATATTTTTGCCATATATCTGTTTTTCCTTCTATTATATGCATGTAGGGATTGGGAGAATGCTTTTCCATCCATTGTTGGCACCCAACATGGGTCTTATATATACTGGTACCGGTTACATATTTCATTTCTATTAGATTTTAAAGAAATATGAAGTCAAGGCAAGTGACTACACAGGATACAATACTGATGAAGCTGATGTTGCTTAAATACAGGGACTTATGAAGGGCCAGTGACGCCTTGAAAATGCAACTCACAACTTACCATGCTTACCCAATATACAGACCGGGACCAGAGAGACCATCACCACTAGCAAGCGATCATGAGCTCATTTTTACTGTATGAGTTGTTTCCTCATTCTTCCTTTGATATATAGGAAGATTGTTATGTTACATGCATGTTCATTTTGGCTGGCTCATTGCTTATACCAAAGTAGTATCAAACTTTTGCTTTTTTTCAATATCAGTATTTTTTTTTATTACACGGGTAAATATAACGGGACAAATGTTACATGCTGCCGCTACTGCTGGAAATGCCGGGATTTATCTTTATGCACGACTTCCTCCGTGGAAATACTTATGACTTTGGCTATTTTGTTAGTCATTTTTATATTTTCACGAAACAAGATTTCTAAAGGGAATTTGTTCGATGTAGTGAACAAAATGGGATAATTCTAGGCTTTGCTTTGATTGTATGATTGCAAAAGTGATGCATGACTAGCTTATGAGTTGTGTACAAAGTTGGAAAAGTCAAAACGTACTTTATTAATCTGAGTGGAAGGTATTATTTAAGCTATTTTGACGATGAATTGACATGAATACTTTTTCATAGTTAATAACACAGTACGAATTTATGTTAGTGGCCACAGGTCATAAGGTTTTCATTTTTTTATAGTTTCTATTTGACTTGTGGGTTTTCCTATGAATAATCCAACCCTATATATGAGTAGTTCCTGTGTCGAATCATGGAATCGACAAAAAAGTCTCAATACTTCAGTCTCACTCTCAACCTCACACAACAAACACAAATAAAATGTATTGAATTAAGGCTTTTGAGAGTATTAATTGAGAATACTTAATACTTCTTTGAAGTTTTTTTATTGACTTTTGTGCTGTATGAGTTTACAACGCAAAAACTTTCTTTTCAAATTTTACTCAATGCCGAAGTAATGCTTAAGAGCCTTTTATGTTTTCAATAAACCGTCGCAAAACGATAATAGGTAATAAGAAACAAACATCTTCGTAGCCAAAGAATGTTGGTAAATACGAAACAAAAGTCGTTAGAAGATGTAATTCGGCACAGCAGGCTTCTTAAAGAAAGTATTTCTCCGACTGTACTGTGTAGTGAGCTGTTGTTTTCAAAACTCTCTCAAAGAAGAGTTCTTGACTCAAGCCAAAATCCAAATATCGTTTGAGCTTTTGGCCATATTACGTTGTGCCACTGGCTAAAAGTAAGTATGAGCAAAAGTATAAAAGTACTTGGGAAATGAGCCACCCAACAGTCATTTCACATAGTACCCAGAAAGAAGTACATATTCGAAGATATTATTTGATATGAGTAAAAAGTAATCTGCACCAGCCAGCCGAGTCGTGCCGTACTATAGTAATAGTATAAGGGTTATGGGGACGTCAGCAAAGACAATCTTAAATTAATGCTCATGATGATGATTGTGAAGTAATCATTGAGAAAGTGAAGACTGAAATGATTATTTTCAATGAAACTTCTTTTGGCAAACTCATTTTATTTCCAACACATCTGGCATATTAGGATAACCCTTTTCACCATTTGACACTGAATTGGGGATGAAACGCTGGAAATGGGACAAAATGGAAAAGGGCATATGTATCAAACACCCTGGACTAACTTTTTAATCAATTTTATTCACTCGTCTTTTTTATTTCATTTCTTTTGACTTTCGCTAGATTTTTATGGCATTTTCTTTAGTTTCAGTATATAGAAAAAGTTTTTAATTTGCAATTATGAATAAAGACATGGAAAAGCTTTATTGTGTAATCTTTTGAAATTACAATAAAAGCTAAACTACTAAAAACTTTTAAAAACTATATTCGTGGCTTATGGAAATTGTATTAGTAGTGAATAAAAATACATCGTTACATTATTATTACTACCCCCGGTATGCGTGTCTACGTACAATGCATTTATCATGCGGTTCTGAGATTACACGCTATGTATGCGTAGAATTGATACAACACCTTTACCCATATAGTAAAGGCAGCTCTACACCAAAACCACTATTATTCTATGGGATCATTATCTTACCTCAGATTCATGGAAAAACTTGCCCTCAAGTGAAGCAACTTTTTGTTGCTGACCTTCAAATTGTAACTTTTCTGCTGTAACATTACCTCTTTAGTTTTATACATGATAATCTGGACTTGGATAGGTATGAAAAATTTAAGATGCGAAAGTTAAGGTGATTTTGAACCACGTATGATTTTTTTCTCGATTCATTGTGTATTCCTCAACAAGACCGGGTCAATGGCTTATGAATGTATATTGTTGGGTAGGTATTTTTGACAGGTAGGTCCAGTCCAGACTGTTTAAAGGTGGGAATCAACTTAAAGTAAATTGGTTGATCAGGTTGGTACATTCTTCATTGTTGAAAAAGTCTTTGAAGAAACTTTTAAAGATTGCAATATTATTTTATATCATTGTAGTTAAAGGTTAATCGATAAAACACGTGCTGAAAAGTTTATATTAAATCTAGTTGACAAGCAATTTTTGCATTTATTAGACTCTTCAAAAGCTACAAATATTTATTTTCTTGTTAGTTCAAAAGAAAAGAAAACTTTTATTGTGTTGCTGTGAATAAGATTAGAGTTTCAAGAGAAGAGAACTACTGTTAAGGGTAAAAGTAAAGTGTCAAAAGTTTGGCAAAAAGTCAAGTCGGAGTGTTGCTTTGGTAAGGGGTGAAAAGCTAAATTGGTCATTTCGTGAAGAAAAATCGTTTCTGGTCAAGAGAGCACATAGAAGGACATAAGAAAAGGGGGAAAAGCGTGAGAAGAAAAATGTCTTTACAAATTCCAACCCGGTCTCGGTCCAATCTCTTCTCTGCGGTTGTATCAAATACAAGGACTCTCTTCTTCTTTTCGGTTTTTATCCTGTGTGTGGGAACAGATGCGACTGTCGTGCATACTAAAATAGGAAAGATTCGAGGTCTAGAGGAAACTACTTCAAAACAGACAAAATATTATGCCTTTAAAAATATAAGATATGCTCAAGCTCCAACAAAGCAACTACGATTTAAGGTACATGAATAATTTGACAGCTTTTCATTTCATGCTGAAAGTTATAACTGAAAAGTAATTTAATTCCGATGTTATCATATGATGACATATGTTTACGTTTGTCAAATATATTGATCACTTCATTGATTTGATTACTTCGGATGTATGGAAAGAGGTGGACTGGATTAATTTTTAATAGCTTGAGTATTCATGAAACTTTTTTCTCTGACCTGTTCAATCAAAACTGTCCGAAACAAAACGATTGAAAGTTTTGGTTCAATGAGGGTGTTCGTTGATCAAAATGATGAGTGTATAGGTAGGTGAATGATAAAATCTTTATTGCATACAAATTGTACTTGACATGAGTGCAAAATTGAATGTTTAAACAGCAATTTGGGTTTATTTTTGCTGTCAGACTTTTGTCTCATAAATCGTCAGGAAAGGACAGAAAGACAATCGTTGATTCTATGGTTGTATTTATTTTATTATAACATAACCCGAATTGTCTAGATAATTTTATATCAACTCTTCTGGTTTCAAGTATGAATTCCTTCGAATTGCATCGCATCACGTTTTGTCTTGTTGACAAATGATAAGTATCCTACAGAGAGGATAATTTTGACAGTGGTGATAGTGACGATAATATACGAAGGGTTTTGAGGAATGTAATGCAATGTAATATAATAAGAATGAAATTAACAGCGTTTCTTTGGTCTGTATTGAATTCCCTTAGGAGCCAGTGCCAATTCCAGCCTGGGATGGAATCCTAGACGGGACATTAGACGGTCCAGTTTGTCCTCAACTTCATATAGCAACAAACAAAGTGATTGGCCAAGAAGATTGCCTGTCACTCAACATTTACACGCCTGATGTAAGAAATTTATTGCCAACGTGGTACACCCACAATAATCCAATATATAATACAACTCCAATATCAATAATACGCTATATAATCCATTCTTGACAATTTTGCACTCAACACTACTTTTTCTACCTTTAATATCCCCATTTCGATATACCCTACTGGCATCAGTAGTAGCAGTCAACGGGAATAGTAGCGCATTAGTAAAAGTAAAAGTCTCGCTTTAGGCTCGCTTTCTTGTCTAGTGTAGTGTAATACTAAACTGAAATATTATCAGTCATTCTCGTGGTTTTGCTGGGTTGCTAGTAGTAGTGGTGGTTATGGTTGGTGATAGCTAGTGGAGAAAGCATATTGTAGCACTTACCTACCACTACGAACTACCATTACGATATGATATGATATGCCACTTGTTATCACAAGTCTTTCTACTACTAGTACTAAACGTTGGAATTTAGAGAGAAGGAAACATTCTACATTCCTTCATCCTGCATTCATGATCATACGGACATTGTAAAACTTTTCCCATAAACTAAAAGGAAATGGAATGACGAGGTTTCCAACTCTTACTTTTCAAAAGCTCCTTTTTACTTTACCATTCAACCTCATATCTGCAGATAACTGCCTTGATATTCTTAGACATTGCTTTGAATAGGTTTTTGGAAGATTTTATTTAGAAGTACAGGGCATACTACTGGTGAAAGCTACTACTAGGACTATTACTCCCAGAGAGAGAGTTTTCTCTCTTTTAGTTAAAGAGTAAAAGTACTTTTCTACTTTTTGGTAGTTCTTTCTGTCGTATGTGGTTGTATCTAGCCAGAAGGAAATCTTAACTCATTTGAAGCCAAGGAGGATCAAGAAATAATTTTACTTTATCCTCTCTTTCTTTCTGAATCCTTTTCAAGAGTCAAAAGAAATCTGGCTCAACTCGTTACCAACCATCATTATTATCATTATTATTATTATTGCGAATCACGGTATAATGTATATTCTAAGAAAGCAGAGAGTAGTAGGTTCCTTTCCTTTTAAAATTCACATTGGTTATGGAAGTCTTTGGTACTAGGTACTATGAGTTGTATCTAGAATGTCTATCAAGTTCCGTCTGGTCTATCGCGTCCGTAGAGATGGCATGCAACATAACGACCATAGAACAACATTTAAAGAGCTTTTCGTGCTTTTAATAGTAAAAAACATTTCCTTAATCCTAAAGGAGAAGGCTTTTTTTAAATTATCTCCTGGACGTGAAGAGAATTACGTTGGTAATATGTAGGACAGATAGTTTTGTATGACTTGCATGAAAGCTGATTTTTGGATAAATGGCTTTTTTTGATGTCTTAGCATGAATTAAATATGCTTAAACTTTGCTAACCTGCTATAGGCTGACGATATTGGAAATTGGAATGCTATCTTGGTTATCAAAATTATTATTTGCGTAAGATACCGATTATGAGTTATAAAAAGTTGTACGAAAGTAAGCATAATTGTATAGTTTGTAGTGTTTGTAATTTTTATAAATAATAAGCTTGATTTAAGGGATAGGACCAAGGAAGGTATTATTGAATGACTACTAAATCTGACTACTGAATTACATGAATGAGGAGTACATATATAATTAGTGATAAATTGTTTCATGTGTCTGGAACGAACATACAGCTGGATAACCTTAAGCCTGTTATTGTCTTCATCCATGGTGGAGGCTTCACAACGGGTTCTTCACATTCTCTAATGTACGGTCCTGATTACTTGATGGATGAGAATGTCCTCTTAGTCAGCTTTAATTACCGACTCCATGTCTTTGGTAAGTACACATTAAGAACCTAACTTGATATAAAGTATGTCCCTTATTAAATAACACAAAGAAGACCATTTATTAAAAAGATTTTCGGAAGGGTGACAAGACAATAAATTTCTCAGTCACAATTTCCAATTATTATTTTTAACAAAGAAAAACTACCACCGTACCAACTTCCACTCGAGATAAAAAATATTGCGAAAACATCAAAAATGTTCAGGTACCTTAATAATATTATGAATCACATTCTAGTTTCAGTTGCTCCATAGTTTTACCCAGAATATTATTAGCCTTATGCTTTCACCAATGTCAAATTCTAAGCATCAAAATGCAACCACCGAATCAAAATGTCAGGCAGTAAAATAAACCGCTGAAATGTGAACTCCAAATAGAGACAATTGCTGAAAAATATATGTCAAGCAATTGGGATTCTCAGAATACCACCATCATACGTGGGATATAAACTCTAGGAAAAAGTCCCCTACATATACTACTGTCTCTCTTTTAACCACAGAAGCGACTCCCTTCATGTTTATATAACCCATCCATTAAATTTTAAATAACCATATGAAGAAAAGTAACTTTAGAAAGTAGTCTACTACTGCTTAGCTAGAGTGAAGCAAAGCAAAGCTAGATATGTAGAAAGTACTTCATGATGAGAAAAAAGTAGACAGACAGGGGCTAAGACCAAGCCAATCTCTACAGATTTCTTTCAACCCTCTTAGAGAAAGTAAACTATACGGGAAAATAGTATTGTCTGTATAGTATATATTGCCTTGGGTTGACCCAAAAAAACATGTGGACTTTTTTTTAAGTTTTGTTTTAAGAGCCAGACTTGTTTTTACAAGTCTGAGTGCAATATTGTATATATCAAAGACATTTTTTAGGACTTGAATTTTTTTTAATTAAAACGTTTGCTAAGTTCCCTAAGAACTTTTGACAATGGTAAATTATTTGTTCATGACATCATGGCATTCCTTTTATTCCGGTAGTAATTAAATGTTTAGTGACAGCATGAACAACATGTGCCACGAGGCATATTTTTAAAAAAATAGCAAAAAAGTTGCCCATGGTTTATACAATCTGAGAGAAATTCTGCAAATATCTGTGTTTAGGTGGAATAATACTTTCACTACATTGGAGTGAAATTCTAAACAAAGATTATACTTTGCACTGTTAGCTAACCAACTGTATGATAATATACAATACCAAAAATGTAAGTACAAACTAATGCTTCTATATATATATGTATTTAGCTACATCTACCAGAATATATACAGCTTTTGAAGAAAACTTTCTTCTTTTATCCTGCTTTCTCGTAAAAACACATATTCTTGATTGTTCTTCCCACAATACAAAAGACTTCCTCCTAAGGCGTCCAATTGCAATTTTTGTTTCATAACAATACACAAGAAGTGGTCGGTCAGAAAACGAAGGTATTAAACCACAGGAGTATAACAGTCCCTGTTCTTTTTCTTTTCTTTCAAACCCAAGAAGTAAAATGGTCGGGTAATAATAACGTGAAAAAAGGTATTTCATTTGTGAAGTAATCTTTGTTCAAGTGGAGGTTTTGTTATAAAAGAATACTCAAATCAAGTCTTGTTTCACTTCACTCACTAGATTGTGAAGGAAATGTGTTTCGGAAATGGTCCCTCGTGCTAATACAATGTAGTCTCAGGATAGAAAAGTAAAGTACCTTTAAAAGGAGAATGTAATAATGAGAAAGAAAAGCAAGTAGTAATTCTACTAGGTTGGTAGTGAAGTGGGTTGAGTTTCTTTGATATGGCTTGACTGGGATAAGGATGTTGGACAGGGTGTTAAATTGAGATGGGATTAATTCACAGACGACCAAAAGGAATGAAAGCAGTTTGCACTACTAAATGATTTTCCCTGTGAAAAGAGATTGTAGAGTGATTAGTATAGTATCAGCTTGAGCTGAAATGGAAGGAATAATAATGGTGTTGCTTTTTTATTCATGAACTAAAACAGATTTGCATTTACCAAGTGGAAGGGAATGAAGTAGATTGTATCTTTATAGTTTTAAATCTTCACTGTTCATGCTGAGTACTCTGTGTGATAGTATTCTCAGAGTAGTAGTGTCAATGTCGGTCCTTTTCTGCCTCAAAGAATTTACATTAATACGCTTACAATTTACACTGTTGACTGTTAAATATCATCACTAGCTTATATTGATGTTAGGGGTTGCTTTTGAAACTGATCTTCAAACCAGTAGTTGCTTTTGAACTAACTCAACTAGTGAGCCACTTTGGATTACAAATTGTAAGGAGTAAGTAGCATCAAAAGTAGTTTGAAGTTAGGGGTATTTGGTGTCTATGTAAGTGTGATGGTGTGATTGTTTATAGAAGCGACAGTGGTGGTCGCGGTACGATGGTAGTGGTGGTTGAATCTTGTTCTCAGAGAGAATAAGGAAAGGGTTCAATTTGTTTGATATGCAATTTCCATGTTAATTAGGTTTTCTAAGTACGGAGACCAAAGATGCTACAGGGAACTACGGGCTGTTTGATCAACTCTTGGCACTCGAATGGGTGAAAGCTAACATTGCTTCTTTTGGTGGAGACCCGGAAAAAATTACTTTGATGGGAGAAGGTAAGCTTTAATTTTATAATGTGGTT
>JAQGAA010003141.1:0-11351 GCA_034696425.1 Isotoma viridis
AAGTGCGTCTACACTTGGTGAACTTCGGCTTACTTGGTCCTGTCAGCTTGCTCAAGTCAATAGTGTATATGGGCCTTAAAACTTTTTTGAATATTAAGTAAATAATGTTGTTGAAATTTAGAAGCAAAGACCTGTGTTTAAAATAAAATAATGTTCTATGTATTTAATAGTACTGATTTCGTGATTTCTACGACGCGACGAACCAACAGATAAGTAGCATCTAAAGCAATGAATCAATTTGACTTTATTAGAAGGGCATGTATGTTTATTCATAGTATATGCCATAGCCATAGTATTTGACTTTTGAAAAGTAAATAAAAAGTTTAATTTAGTCAGTGTTAACTTTAATTGAAATTATTCTTTTCATTAAGAAGTCATCAAAACATCCATTCCTGAAATTGATCCTATTTTTTATTCCGCATTTCAATAGTCCATGTCCTCAGGGCTCAGATAACTAGTGTAAGTATTGAAAATAAGACAAACATGATCAATTCAAATATATTCAATTCAATGCAACATGCTTTATTTCTGGTATTTAATTATGTCATGTCTGGCTCCATAAATGTCTATATATTGAAGTGTACATTTTGCTTGAGATGGAGAAAACCCCAAACTTCCTGCTTGAATATATTTAAGAGTACAAAACCGACCAGAACTGATAAGATATAAAGTTTTCCCTTCTTATGAGGTTAGCATGTCAGGGCTAAAGTTTATCAGCTCCAATTTAGACAGTTTATTTTTATTAAGATCATAGTTAGCAAGTTAGCTCATAATGCATTATATAAATATTTATGATAGTCAGTCACGCTTTGTGTTCTAATGTTGTTTGGTCCTAGGCTAGGGGTTAAACAGTGCGGTATCAGTGGTTGCAAAATTGTAAATAAAGTAATGCGATGGTCATTTTCTTATAGAATCTGTATATAAGTGAAATCCCTTGAAATGCATGATAAGCATTTATGAATTCATTATCGTTTCATATTTTAATTTCGGTTATTTTAGTAATCTGTATTTTATTTGGTAGTTCGGTATCAAAAGCTGCAAAAAATGTACGACTTTTTGGATTGTTGTTAGAGAGATCAAAATTCCGGGGATGAGAATTTAGAAATTCCGTCCCCAAAAATTTGTGACAACATTTCTACACAAGTGACTTATCCTTAGAAACGAGGTCACACCCCCCCCCCACGTAATTTTAGTATTTTAGTGACATTGATCTGTACATTCATTTGCACAAATTAATTATTATAGCAAGCAACAACAGTCAGTAGCGCAAACTGTCTAGTAATCAGGGTGTTTACAACTGCTACAATTGTATTGGGAAGAGCTATAAATATTGGGTAAATTAGTTTTATATCCATTCACTGTATCCCTGTTCATGCTACTAGCTTCAGCAGCAGGACTCTTTTTCATTTTCTTTGCGTGAGTAATTTTATTATGGGTGAAACCCATTTTGAGATTGCACGTGTCTGTCGTCTGTCTGTCTGTCTGTTCGTCCGCACTCTAACTTTCGACCCTGGTACACTTGTGACTCTGATCATTTGTGACTCTGAACATTTGGAAATTTCAAAAAATTTCAGAAATTTCAGAAATTCAGAAGACAGACAGAACGGAGGGTTTCATCCATCTCTATGTGCGGTTTAAACCGTTTATTCTACTCTGCAATATCGATAAAAGCATACATTCTCCATGATACCGTAGCTCTCCTAATTGTAATTCTATTTATGGATGAAGTAATTAAAAATCTTACAATTATTCATTTCCAAATAATATGTTCAGAAATATGTAAACAGTTGTAAATAAAGTTATCAATTTAAGCTCAGTTGGTAACAAAAATGATCATACTTAAGACTTAAGATTAGTCACACTTACAAATATCGAATGCATTTTAAAATCTCATTTGAAACAATGTAGTAGGTATCTAAGGAAAGCATGCAGTATATAAGCTTCGATGAAAGTCCTCAGACGGTACTGGTACTTCAGATGTAAATGTAATGTTTGATGATAAGATGATAACGCTAATAAGACATTGAAATAAAGGAATTTTGAATCTTACTGTAGTTAAAATATTACCTAGCTATATAAAATGTGTCTAATATATATAGCACATAGGTCATGCAATAACAAATACGATAAATTTCGTCAAAGGAATAAAACTATTTGAATTGAATCGTTTCAGCATAAATTCGATAGCTCCGAAGCCATAAAAGCAGTATATCTCACGTTTTAAAACATCAACTGTTGATTTTGGAAACAGTAAAAAATGAACAAGCATGCATACTTAATTAGATTGAACAGGCTTGCAGTTAACATTCAATTAGACACACTTGCCGAAACATAAGATGAATCCGATTAGTTTGCGTCAGTAAAAATATCAAGTGGATGTAATAGAATTATAGCATTGTCATCATTAATTACTCTAATAAACCGCTTGGATTAACTACAGAAAGGATCAACCGGATCAAGGTATCAGCAAATGTTAAGTATGGCTGTTTAAGGGTTTGAGAACTCAGTATAAAATGCCAAAATTTTCTGCTCAAAATTATCATTCAGCTTTTAGTCCTTTAAAAGAGTGACATTAGCTAAGAACCAAAAAATCAAAATTTTGAAATTTGTTTAATTTGTTGACACTTTGATTATGAAATCAGCTTTAGCAATTGCCCTTATTGGGCTCGCCCTTGGGGCTTCTGCCAGTATTATCCGGCCAGCTGTAAGTATTCAACACAAAAACATATGATGTATCTTAAAAGTTAGTTTTGATTTCAACTAAAACATTCCGATCACTAATTAATCTATTTCCAAATTCCTGCACAGGTTCAACCACCCGCAGATTGCGGAAACGTTAATCCAGTCATGCCAGTAGTAGAGAGTCCATCCATGTCCATCATGCCTGTTCAACCAATCTTCTCAGCTGGTGAAGCCACCATTGGTCAACCAATCTTCTCTGTTGGTGAAGCTACCATTGAGTCTGGAGTTCGTCCAAGCAACAAACTTCCAACTGTCGAAGGCCCAACCATGTCTATCATGCCCGTACAACCAATTTTCTCAGCTGGTGAAGCTACCATCGGTCAACCAATCTTCTCCGCTGGTGAGGCTACGATCGAAGGCGTACAGAAGCCAGGTTTCCTCCTTCCATCCAAACCAGTTGCATCCATCATGCCAGTTCAACCAATCTTCTCCGCGGGTGAAGCTAGCATCGGTCAACCAATCTTCTCTGCTGGTGAAGCTAGCATCGGTCAACCAATCTTCTCCGCTGGTGAAGCTAGCATCGGTCAACCAATCTTCTCCGTTGGTGATGCCACCATTGAAGCTGGTCTTCCAAGCAACAAACTTCCAATTGGTTGAACCTAGTTTTATTGAGAAAAATATATAATGATGGAAAAAGAAATATAATGTTTAACTAATGGCGAAGGACGCTTAAAAGAACATTATTCAATATTTCTGCACAAGATTTGTTTTAGCAATAATGAATACTTACAGCTGGTTTGATGATTCTTGCAGAAGCCCCAAGGGCTAGCCCGATGAGGGCAATGGCTATCATAGATTTCATAATCGAATTTTTAATTAATCGGACTTCGAAATATATGATTTTTCTTTTGGTTTTCCTTGTGTGCTTGTTGAGATGCCAAAGCCGAATGATATTTCTGGACTGAATTTTTTCTCTATTTATACAAATTCTAAAAACCCAGTTAAGGGTGTCCGTTTAGATGATACTTTTATTTATTGCCTGTCTAATCCAAGCAATTAGAATAGGCAATTAACAATGACAGTATTTTAGCCACTTGAAATTCTCGCTGACGTAAACTGAGGCAAATAATTCAGCTTTCGGCAAATCGGAGTCAAATTATGCTGACATTACCGTCCGTACCCACCTTAAATCCGTTTAAGCTGCTTAAATGTGATTTTCATCTCTTTCGCCTGCTGCATGCTGTAAAAGAAAAGTAAGGGTTGTTTGTTGAGTTTACTTATAGAAAAAGATCTGCGTAAAATAAAAAGCTTTTAGTGAATTTACTCATTTAAAAATAAAGCAAGCTTTGTAATAGTTACTTTAACAATTAACAACACAAGTTGTAAGTGCTTTGGATGCTTTCCGAAACCTCCATTTAACATTATAATAGTATTCTCTAAAATAGTTAGAAATTGACTTTAGATTTAATTTTATACAAAATTCGTTTGATAAACTTACGTTTCAAAAACTTTTGATGCATTAATTAAAATTCTTTGAATTAACAATTTGATAATTAGAACTGAAATCGGTCTCCAATTACTTATGAGTTTCCCTCATTCCTGACGTGATAATGCAATCGAACTTACATACACTAAGTATAAAAATTAAATGCACCAGACTGGCTTAGAATTAATTAATTATTAACATAGCAAGGCTCTTTGGTTAGAAATATTTATGCCTCTATCTGAAGCAAATTTGACAAAGTGACTGGTTGAAGTAAAATCCGAAACTGTAGTTTGAAATATTTATACCCCCTTCCCCCGCAAATAAATCGCCATATTTTGTAGAGATTTGAGAAATTGAAGCCCAAGAGAACTGTAGAATGATAAATATGGCAATACTAAACGAAAAATAATTGAAAGGCTAAGGCTGAATATTGAAAACAAAGCCAATGTTTTAATTAATTAGCCCACAGAATACAGATGCTAGAGAAGCATAAATTCTCAAAGGTTAAACAATTAAATTTTTAGGATAATTAAAGTAAAGCAAAATTATAAATTTTTTCAACATGCATTGCTTATTTTTAACTGTTTGTGGATTTACATATCAAAATGAACCCGCTTCATCACTTTAGTTCAGTTGATGATATGATTAGCTTTTAGAATATTATCTCTAAGCTGTTTGATGTTTTCAGTGTTTTGTGCCGGATTAAATCTTTTTGAATAACTTCGGAACTCCAAACAGTCTGAGGATCTAATGTGGTGTGGTTTCATAATTATGCCGATACTTCAAACCTTTATTGGATGGATTCATTGTTTCATTTACTTTTCATAAAACATCTGCAGAGTTTACGAATTGTCGGAAATGACTACATTTATTGAATAGAAGTTATGTTTATGGTAACTTGATAAGATGAATCATGTTTATGTTTGTGTTTGATTTTTAAATCAATGCTTATCAAGTTACCTTTGAGGTTGGTTGCATTAAAAGTGATTAGAACAGATTATCAGCACGAGGAATAGGGAATAGTCATAACATTGCGTGCATTGTATTAATGTCGATTTTTTTATAAATCCGTTAGTGTGTTGGTAACCTCGTATCCCTCGACATTGGCATTGGCATTGACTGATCTATCTGAACGTGATCATAAAACGTACATTCAGCAGAGATATCGTTATGACACATTTTATGGAAATTCTTATATTTCGTTTTCGCAATCCACCTAATCGTTAGGAACGACTTAGAGATCGACATAGTGTCATCTATATAACTCCTCATGTATATTACCACTCTAATTATTAAATTCTATGGTCTTTAATATAGAATTCATTCAATATTTTACATTACATTACTGGACAACACCGACTTATGCAGGTTCTTTAAAATTTTCAAAAGCACAAATTGCGTTACGGACATATCAGGTATACAGCTACATTAAAAGTAATTGAGTTCATTATCATTGATTTGTTAAATGTTTCATCTTGAAAGAGCCTAAAATGTAAAAGGCCATTTTAAGAAGTCGCAGTCCTGTGAAATAAGAAAGCTAAAGCTCTAGTTTTTCAAAGGTTTCCTATAGTAAAACCATTTGAATGGATTACCTTCCAATCGATTTCTCACTCAAACACACTGAATGCACGATGTTGATAAATGAATCAAGAAATGTTATAATAAAAATAAAACGAACATTAATTTTGTTTTTTTGTAAGTGCATACCTAACCATTTTTAGAACTCCGAAACAATAAAGTAAATGAAAGTTAACTAAAAAGTAAATTTGTATGCAGAGGAGAGAAAAACCCTTTTAAACCCGGATTTAATCAGATTAATTTATCCGAAAATCTAAAATAACCCTGAAATCATTATTTACTTTTTGCTTTTTCGTTAGTATGAGTAGATATAATTTATTTTACTATTTATTATTGAAAAATTACAATTAAAAGCAAAGGAAATGACGCAGTATTAAGTTATTATCCTCAATTTTTATACTTTTTTAATCAGCACTGATATCTTCTAAAAACTAACAATATAGTATAATGAAGTATATGAAGAACTTTATTACTGGACATCCGGCATCCGATTCTAACTACCTATGTATACTCAAATTAAACATTGACATACATATACAACAAAACAAAAGTTGCATGCATCCATCCACATGCCATTTTAAAGACTGTCTAGAATTTTCAATATAACCTTCTTTACTACCATGGTACTAACCATGTCATATCAAATCTTACAAATCATTCATTAAGTTTAATCTTAACTATGAGTATGTTGATACCCGTGCGTTCCGAAGTGAAGGTAATCAGCTTTTTTTGTACTTGTTCTTGGCATTTTTATTCGTGTGAAAAACAAAACAGGTAAATTTAGGATACATTAGTTACAATGGTTCTTACATAATACATTGCCGTCTATAAACACACCTTGATGCAAAACAAGGTACCCTACTCCTACATGGTCATAATAATGGTCGAGTCCCATGCAATTTGAGATTTTTGATTTGTTTTCCTAGAGGTTGTGATAATCGCTTCTGGTAAACCATTCGAGTTCCAGTTTCGTTTATCATTTGAAGCAAACATACACGCAAATATTGCGTTGTGTTATTCCAATTCCAATCTAGCCTGTAGTTTGCTCAAATTTTTCCATCAATTAGCGTTTAAGATCCAGAGGCTAGGAGAAATTCCGAATAAGTTAGTCTGTGCAGTGCATAAAATCTTCTAATCTTATTTCCTATTCTTAATTCTACCCCTCCCCAAAACTCCACATTTTAATTACTACCCCATGAGAATTAGAGATTTCGATTAATTTACCCCATTTCAGAATTAGGCCCTTATCAAAACTTATACAAACGAATACTTAAAGGTATAATTAAAGGTACTTAAGGTTAAAATAGTTTAATGAAATTTTGGCTTTAAAATATGAAATAATCCTATCGCTGCTATTATCCCCCCAGCCCTAAAACAGATTTCCCCTTTCTTGAGCTTGGAAAGAATAAGTGCCCATCCGGGTTATAGAATCAAAAATACAGTATTTTAATTTTACTAACTCAACCTGGCCTCTGGCATGTGTTTTGATTTTAGATTTTATAAAAGAGTTTTATACAAAGATTTCTAGTATGGGACAGTTTACGAAACTCAGATTAGTTTCCTCGATTTCCTTATCACTATCAGTCTTATTACTAATAAATTCTAGTTTTGGGCAAAGACCTAACATTTTAAATAACCAGTGGCCATATCAGAATATATTTAGGAATGCACCAATTTCTAATTTAATAGAAGATATTCGAAGCAATAGTCCTTTGAGTAGGTTTGGGAGAGATGGAGCAGTCTCAACGGTAAGAACATTATTCTTTTCGAAAATTCACTGAAATTATTGATCGTATATTTTGATAAAAATCCTTGTATTTTTTATCTTGAAGATATCCTTAATAAAAGCCAATGGATATCCATCTGAAACACATTGGGTAACAACTGACGATGGGTATATTCTAGAACTTCATAGAATTCCATATGGACTCGATTCTCCAGAAGGACCTGCAAAAATTCCAGTTATCATTCAGCATGGAAATTTCCAATCATCTGGGGATTGGATGATTAATAAACCAGCAAACAATTGCTTGCGTAAGAAACACTATCAAAAGTGTATGTTATACCTTGAACTAAGCCCGAAGTTTGTTTTCGTTTTTATTTATATGAATATTTAATGTGAACAGCTCTTCTGTTAGCGGATAATGGCTACGATGTGTGGTAAGCTGTGCAAATTTTTCTTTGACGAAACTTTACTAATTTTAATTCACAGAATAGCCTATGCTATTCTGTGATTTTAATTTACAAAACTTGATTAAAAACCTCCCAATTATTGTCAAATTTACTGTAAAATTTACGTTGTAGAATATAACGTAGTGAGTTGGTAAACAGTGTGAACTGGATGTGAATTTATTCCGGGGCCCCTTTGGCATCCGGGTTATATTGTTTCAAAAACCTTGTTTATTCGCCATGCATGAGGAGTTGTATATTGTAATGAAGCTATGTTAAAAGTCCTACAATGAATTTTTTGAATTAATGAAGGCTTGGAAATCAAAGGGGCAATTCCTACTCTAAACAGCACGTGAAGTATCCAACAAACAGTTTTGGCTTTTGGAACTACAGGTAAATATTATTTGGATTGCAATGCTTAATTACACACAAATTAACAGAATCTTAATAAAAAACCTTGAGAATTTGTTTTGATACTTGGGAAATTTATAGTAATTACGACAATCAAGAACTGTAATTTAAGCGGTAGCACTGCTACTACATACCCTAATACTAAATGTTGTTTTTTAGTATTTCTCACAAACAGAAGATAAAATTTTTTTAAATATTATTAGAATAATTATTTTAACCAACCACAACTTAAAAGCACTATTTTTAAATTATGTTTTTAAGCTATCATGAAGCAGCCCTATATGACGTACCAGCAGTAATTGACTACGTACTAGAGCAAACAGGGTCTAAGAAAGTTCAGTACATATCTCATTCAGTGGGGTGTAAAAATTTCATGGCAGGATTGTCCTTACGCCCTGAGTATAATGAAAAAGTTGGCATAGGAATTACAATGGGTCCAGCTGCGTACATGGGCCACATGTTTAATGGTTATGCTCGACTATTGTCACCAATATTGAGATATGGAGAGGTAATAATTTAGTCCTTAGTCCTTATACCTACTCCACAAAATTTATATTCAAAAATTCAAATGTTTTCAATAGGCTATTTTGAACATTGTGGGCCCAATTCCAATAATGCCACAGGGCTTATCTGCTGTTATGCGAACTGCACTGCCAATGTTGTGTAGAGAAAGCGTTGATGTTATTGGCCTTTGTTCAGCAATTTTTTTCGGGGCCCTTGGAGAGGATCGGGAACAGATATCCCCTGTAAGTACTAATAGAAATGTAGAAATCTATAATTTACTTGTTTAAATCTTAAAAGTTGACACTTATGTAATTTTATTCAGGAGCAAATCGTAAACATAAAATCAGTGTTTCCATCTCCAACAAGTTTCAAGTTGTGGATTCATTTAGTACAAGAAATACAGTCGGGACATTATCGGCAGTTTGATTACGGAATCGATCGTAATATAGAGGTTTATGGGCGTCCAAATCCTCCTGATTATGATTTATCAAAGGTCACAGTACCAATGTCGATACTACATGGAGAAAGAGACCATATCGCTAGGGTTGAAGATACTGAAGCCCTGGCCAAGGTGCTTCCAAACGTTGTGGATTTTTATGTTGTGCCATGGAAGAAATGGACTCATATGGATTTTAGTTATGCAAAAGATGCAGGGATATTATGTTATGCTCATATTTTAGAAATGCTTGAAAAATACAAATTTTAATTTAATTTGAGTTTCATTCAAATATCATTTTTCGTGGATGTGTAAATGTGCCATAATTTCAATGCATGTCATATTTCATGCTTAATTGAATGGCTAATGTACTCGGTTAAATTTGAATATCTAGCCACGTAGCTAGCTAATAAATTAAATTCTACGAAAATTAACTCTGATTTCACTAGTGGAAAGATTTTCACAATCCATGAAAGTTGACAGCATTCACAGACCATAAAAAGATAAGTTGAGCTCATTTTTAACACCATTCTACCAATAAAGTATTAAAATTCCTAAAAGTTGCTTCGCAACAACTTCAACATGGACAAGAGAATCCACTTTTACAAACAAGCCTGACGAATTTAAATCATTCAAGCTTTCATTTCCCTTGTCACATCAGTTCAGTTCAGTTCAGTTTGACTTTATTTAAGTGTCGAAACAATCTCAGTAATAATTACACTGTTTTTCAGAAAGAGACACTAAGGTTTATAAAATTTAACTTAAATTAGGAAAAGCTTAAGACTAGTAGTACAGAAAAGTGTTTTTACGTTTATCAATTAGGTATTGTTTTACATTTTTGCAGAATTCAAAATATGACACATCATTTATATCAAAATCAGTATCCAAATTATTCCACAGTATTCTTCGACGAAACTCCACACTTCTATTATAAGACATAGACACTCTCGTCATAGTTTTAAGTTTAGGCATTAGAGATGTAAGACTTCTACTAGTTACTTCAAGTTTACCATCTCTATAGGCACAAAAGGCATTTTTTAACAGAACATAATCCCGTCTTTCTTGAAGTGTGAGGAAGTTGCAGTTACTTAATATATCATGAACATTTATACTATTTTTAATGACCTTATAACATTTATTTTTAGGTTTCATTTTCTTAGCTATACAAGGGAAAACATATCCGATTAAATATCTATTAATTCTGTTTTGAAGAAGGTTTAAATTAGCATCACTCTGAACAGCCCAAATATCAATACAAAAATCGGTTACAGAGTGAACATACGCATTTAGCATATTACACATAGCTTGCTTACTTAAATATCGCTTAACACCTTGCATGTAACAAATTCTATTGGAAACCCTCTTTAATACAATTTCAAAATGATTGTTAAAGTATAGATGAGGATCTAAGGTAATTCCGAGATATTTGAAGTCGTAAACTCTTTCAATTACATTATCGTTAACAATAATTTGAGGGACATCACAGTCCACTATGTCCCTATCTTTATGAAATAACATATACTTAGTTTTATTGTAATTGACATGCATTTCATTATCCGAACACCACCCACATACATTATAAAGACACTTTTGGAGTTTTTTATTGATCTCCGTTACGCTTTGACCCGTTGTAAAAATGATTAAATCATCAGCGTACAAGATAAATGGCAAATCGATTACAGATTTCATATCATTTATATACATAGTGAATAAAAGATTACCCAAAGATGAACCTTGCCCCACTCCAGCTGGAGTTTCATTATATTTATAATCGTTTAACAGTTTGAACTTTCTTTCAATAATTACTTGGGTTAATATGTTAACATAAAACGGTTCAAGGTTATAAAGTTCCATTAGCTTATTTATTAAACGCTGCTGGGACACTGTCCCAAAAGCGTTTTTAAGGTCAACGAATATTGCACCTACGCGTTGTTTTCGACCATCAAAGTTATCAAACACGTATTGAGTGAAAATTTCTAATGCAGAGTGACACGATTTTCTGAACCTATACGCGTGTTGCTCATCAATTAATTGAGACTCAACACGAACGTATAGTCTAGAAAAAAGATAACGCTCAAAAATTTT
>JAQGAA010003142.1:0-11345 GCA_034696425.1 Isotoma viridis
GAGTTTTTGTGTGCAAACTTCTTAGTTTGGGAGACTAATGAACTCAATGTTGGAAAAATTTAAGTGATGATAACTTCGGGGTATGTAATAGATGGCTAGGTGGACTGATTTTTATTCGAATTTTTGTGGTACGAGGTGGATAAAGAAATATATGCCAAACTACTTAGCAAATTTAAAAAAAAGTAAAATATAAACTTGGAATAGTATTAATTTTTAAATCCATACTGCATCCATAATACTGGTACTCTAATTTTTGACTGGGCTTGTGGTTAGGTCTAAAAGTTTTTTAAAAGTGCATTATATGGGCTCCATGCAGCATATCCAAATTTCTGTTTTCTCTGTGTAGTGTGAAAGCTGGAGAAATACATATTATTTCTGGATTATTAAAGCTTTACTCCTAACTGACTGGGCTGTCCCCAAAAATATGTCTATAATGGAAAAATATTATTACCCTTATGAATGAATGAAAAAGAGGCAGTTTTTTGTTTGCGAGATGAAAAACTGAAGAATGGAATGGTTAATGATAATGTATTGTGATCTTTGGAATGGGTCATCCTGACTTTGAATGCCTAGTGTTAACAGGGGTTTTTTGAAACACTTTAAATCCGTATCATCGCATTCCAGGGTGAATCCTCCCATTCAACTTCCAGTCTAACCCACATACACATAAGATAATATAATGAATTTCCCTATAAGCTATTATCATAATCCTTTCACAAAAATGCATATCTCATCGTTATTTTTGTCATCATAATATTCAAACGGTTCTGTACTTTTTTTCCAAAAGTGAATAACTGCCAAGGAGAATTCATTCCATTTTCACATTTAGACTTGGCCCATTATTAGCTCGTAGTTATTATAAACGTCTGACTCTAACTCAAACAAAGTTAAATCCTCTCATTTTTCTTTCAAATCCGAATCAACTGAAAACATTGCATGCATAGGTTGATACGATGATGTTAGAGTGAACCAAGAATAATTACGCGATAATTTTTAGGGGCTTCTGCAGGGTTCACATTCACATTTAACTTAAATGGATTCAGGAGTATTTACCTTTTTATAGTGTATTTAGGTTGAATATATGATATGTTTTGCTTTTCATCTTTGTGTCCTCAGTTATGAACCCCTGTGTCATTTTCAGCTTCACAAACACAAACACACAGAGATACCTTAGAGATGAATACGTGTGTATTCATATATCTATCAAAGTCCACCACGGGTTGACTTTGTGTATCATCATCATCATCCCTTCGTGGTGTGAATGAAAAGAGGACAGGGTCATAAATAATAGGATGATCCTATACAATGCCAACAAACCATATTCTATTCAATAAAAAAGATCGGACCACCACTATGGAATAAAATATTTGAGTAACAGATAGGTATGTTTATTTATTGTTAGTCAATTTCAAATAAACCTTAATGTCCTAAGCTGTGAGTTAGAAATTTTATGCAAGGATATGACCCTCACTCAACTGTTTGAACTAGAGTTGGATTCTGATATAAAAAGTTGCTGAAAATAAATAGGAATGACAAAAACTTAGAAAAACTATGTAATGGAGAATTATATCAGGGAATCGTGTCAAAGGCGCATCACTCCGGCTTTAAGATGCAGCTTGGACTTGCTTTTTAAAAAAAGGATAAAAAGACATTTGACACTTTTTAAGAATGAAATGAAACATTTTGATTTTTTTTCATAAAAATTTATTTTTTTAAGTTTTTGCAGTTGGTAAAAATAAAATTTCAAGAAATAAGTAATTTAAGAATATCAATTCCAAATCCAATAACACTTAAATAAAATTAATGTAAATTCTCTAAGCTGCATTATTACACATAATATAAGCTACTCCTAAACATTATTGTAATGTCATAAGATACATAAAAGTTAATAAGTATTTCAAACTTGTTGAACTGTAAGAAATAGACTCTGAAAGTGAAATGAATAGGGACCACCAGTTCCAGGTTCACCACAGGTATGATTTTTCCTTTCAAAAACTTCACGGGGGGACGTCAACCTTGTGTATAAAATCTTCTATTAGACAAAACAGAACTTAAGGTTAACCAAACTTAGGTTTTAAAAGAGTACACGAGAAAAGAAAATTGAATGAATTGGCTGAACGAATATAATAATAAATACGGAAGGGGAAAGAAATTCATTCCCTCTGTGTGAGAAGTATTTTCAATAGACCTTGTCTTATGGTCTCTCTATCCAAGTCAAACTTTTAAAGTCAGAAACTGACTTCACCTGACTAACCTGATTATAAAGAATGGAAAAAATGCTAGGTTAATCAAAGGGCACATGCCTTCTCTTGAACAAATAACTTGGGTACTGCCAAATCCCCTCCCTAACCTTACAGTTTGAATCCCTATAACACAATCCATATTGTAAACTAAGCAATAATATCAACTATAAATACAACAAAGGCTTGTGTACTAAAGCTAACAAGCTAAAAGAAGTTTAAGCAAGTATCATAGCAAAAGCTTAACCTTTTAATACAATAAAAATCAGTTAATTCTTCAAAGATTCTTTCTTCAGTTGAAATGACTTTTGTGAATTTATACCACTTGGGTTGGCTTTGTGATGTCAAGAAAAATTACTTTTTGAGTGCGAACGAGATTAATATGACTGACCTCCCGTATGGGCTAAACGGACTGTGAAGTTTTCAACCTGAAAATTCATATAGGTGTGAGATGGTAATATATTATATTATTAGTATTAGGTATAAGGATTTGCCTCTTTTTTGAATAATTGTTGTGCTATTTACCTTCGAAATCTGGGAAGGGAATATAGGGAACAAGCTAACTATAAATTAAGACAGGACAAAATCTTGTTGAACATATTCTACACTATAATCATAAATCATGGATAATAAGCAACGTTTTTGGTGCAGCAGCAGTTAGGATTATATTTTAAGGGTAAATCATTTTCGGTTGGAATTGACAGTAGTACAGTTTTATAGTATTACAGCACAAGCCACATAATATTTATGAGTAGTATTTTTTTATACAAAAATGTCTGTCATTTTAGTTTACTTTAGTATGAAAAGAAGAATCCTGTTAAGTAAACTTTAGGAAATTTAGTTTTTTGCAGTTTTTGCTGCAATCTTTCATCCTCAATAAACAAGTAATATTTCAGTTAGGATGTATGTACATATATAGATATATCACACTAAAATGCTTCCTGAATCCTGAGATAAAACTAAAGCAAACTCTTCCTGCCTAATCTGTATAGTCTATAGTACCTTTAAAAGTATGAGTCAATTTAGTACACTGAAAAGTCAACATGTTACGTAAGGTTTTAATTTTTTGTCATCTCTGTCTAGTTTACCCATGATGTGTAAAAAATCTCTAAATAGTTTACACACAGTAGGAAATAGGTTTAAGAGTAAAAAGTAGTAATAGTAGTAGAAGTAGTTAGAATTTTAGAGGACAAAATTAACGGGAAAGGACCTCACAGATTGAACAAGAGTGAGAGGAATGGTTTCACGCTTCTTAATGGGATGAAGGGATCCACGTCAAACAAACCATTGAAAAAGATTAATGAGTTAAATCTATACAGAAGCATATTATGTGTGAAGTTTCACTAACTAAAATCTAAAAGTTTTTAGTGACTTACTGAATGCAATAATATTAACTTGGTAACTGTCCCCACAAAATAAGATTTAAAAGTACGAATATTTTTTAAGAGATGTAAAATCAGCCAGATATTGTACTGATTACTTTTAAATAGACTTTTTAAATCGTTTTAAAAAGAAGGGGCTTTTATTTTTTATAATTTATATCAAAGCTATGATGCTAAAAGATAGGGTAAATATAATATAAGAAGTTCCAGAAGTTCTTATATTTAATTGCTAGCCTCGTGGTGCCCGCATCCGGACCACAATCTCAATCATTATATATTTTAATCTCTTATCTTTTAAACCTTTTATCATTTTTTGAATAATGAATCTAATGAAAAAATCTAATGGAAAGGCGATGAGCTTTAAAATGGTTTATTCCTTTAATTGACCATAACAAGTGTGGATGTGGAGGGTCAAAAATTAAACAAAAAGCAGACTCATTGCATGCACTACCCTGAAAACTGCTTTTATGCACTAGAGTGATTTTTCAAGTTGCATTATTTAATTAAAAAACACATTGCATAAACTTTGTGTAAAACCTATTAAGAGATGTGACGAAAGAATTCAGCTAAAAAAGTAATAAATACAATTATCTAACTACGTCAAATGCAAAAGCCAATGGCTATACATTGTTCCTCTGTCTGTGGGAAAACTTCTAGGGTTTTTTTATATTAACCTTGTTCGGTGATTAAATCCTTTTTGATGTTTAGAATCAAGAAAATTAATATTATCTTCTGTTTCGCCATGTATATTGTATTGAGGATTGTACTATCATTTGTATTTTCCTTTTTTCAATCCTCTAGAACCATGTATGAGTTTGCGTGACCGCAAAAACTAATTATAGGCTTTGCTTCCCCCTAGAAAGGATAAGCACACCTTTGATATGTGCAAAAACTGACTACTACTGCTGGCTGCTCCATGAAATCAGCAAATGCATCTCATAGTCGCAATCTCACAATTATAATTTTGCAGTAGGTGGTGGATAAAATTAATATTATGTATTTGGATCGCGTTGCCTTCAAATTGATTTCATAATGAATAAAAAAATGCAATTCAAATTGAATTAACTCAGCTAGCACAAAACGAAATCATGGCATTTTTACATTAAATAAAATAAAATATGAAACGAAATATGTATTAGAAATTTTAGTTATGCAAATAAAGTACGTAAATATCTGCAAAAAATATTCTGCAAGCTTGATGCAAACGCATGTACACGAAATGTTACCATGAAATAATTTAAATTTTTATTCTACAAATTGAAAATGGATCGTAATAACAACTATTACTATACAATAAGTTAAAATTTAAAATAATTAAGCTGTTGCCAACTTTTACAAACTAATTAATTTAATTACACTGAAAACCAATGATATATTTACGAGAGGATCATTAAAATTATTACAATTATGACAAAAGCAAGTGGCAGATTAGGAAAGTAAGTATAATATTTTAGTGAAACAATGTAAACTGATTGTAGGTCAAATCAATAATAAATATTAATATTAATGTTGAACAACGACTAGTAAATTGTAATGCGTTTCAAAATGACGCATTGAAGCATGCTAACAAGAAGGTCTTCAACTATATTAGTAATAATTAATAGTAAATACTAGTTAATAATATAATTGATAATAGTACTGTTTGTGTGTTGAGACACCTAAAAGTGTTTAAAATCTTCAAATTAGAGATCATAAAGTTTAAAGTTTTATTTAGTTTATTGGAAAACCATTAAATAGGTTGCAACAAAAACATTTATGAAGGTTGTTGTTACGTTGCACTAACACTACTCATCAGAAGCTGTAATAATACAAACTACTCCTGTAATAAAAGTCATAAAAATGTTTATTAGCCAACTAAACTGTTAGCAGTAGTTAAGAGCTGTGTAGTTAGTTAGTTAGCATGTCACATGAAATTTACGGATGATGTTAACTCGATGTGCTGATTGATATACACATGCTACCTCTTACGTATTGTGTACATTTGCTTACTTGAAAATCAGGAAAATTAACCCTGTTTATTGTAACAACTGAAACTTAGAGAACAATTTGCAATAAATAAATCCATACAGAACATTATTATTTTTTTTACTTTAACTACTTATGTATATGCATAATATTATATATATGCTACCGTCATGCCATATTTACATATGGGCTGTCATTTTTTTATTTTTTAAATGCCAAGTGGTAATTTTTCAATATTTGCATTTAGTGTTTCAACTTGTAAACGAAACATTGTTGAAAAGGACTTTTGAAATAATCAAGGCTAATTAATAGCTTTCAGATGTTGAATACTATTATGACAAGCATGACTAAAAAGTTCAATTCATTCCCTTAAGCACCCCTGAAGAAGAGGTGTATGAAATAAAATATAATAACTACTGATGATGATAATAATGATGATGATGCTTAGTAACTCCGCCGTGAGATCAATGAAACCAGTATGAGCTAATTAAAAAGCAATAACCTGTGTCCTGCTTGCCTGCTTCAACTAAATATCAACTTGAACTAAAGAGCAGAGAGGGAAGGACTCATCATAATCATGAAATCATTATAAATTTTATCGTCATATCATTATGATGCTTTATGTATTATTATTATATTCTTGGTTATTCATATTTTATATACCTGCTGGGTTCTTTGCTACCTACCTACCTACCTCGGTGTGTATAATTTACACTTGAAGGAAAAACATGAACGTCTAAAAAGTTCAACCTTCCAATGTGTGTGGCTTTTGAGTTTGATTTACTTGATTAACTTGATGCTATAATCAATTACTCACATTTAAAAAAGTGTGAAATGAAAAGATGGCTTTTTGAAGTATTGCCTATTAGAGATAAGTAAGAAGATAATATGGATGCATTAAAGAGCATAAGTATTACTATATTGGGAAAATGTCAGTTCGGTGGGGTCTTTGCATTTATAAAACAGTGTATTAAACACACATAAGAAAAAATTTAAAAGAACTCCTCAACTGACAGATTGATTATGATTTTTTTTGTTATAGTGAAATAAAAAGAAAAGGAAGGATAAAAAACACAAATGGACTGGTAAACCGCAAAGACTTGGATTATTGGGGGTATTAAATACACGATACGAATGAATTTAATAATATAGTGACGGTCATGGTTAGATTTGGATGAATGCTTTTATAAAAGCCATTTCGACATACATAGTGCCAACTTGGTATTTTATTTTTATAGGAGTTACTGATGGATTAAGTGAATAGCTTAATGGATGATCTTGGATAAAAGACTTGGAAATTGTATAGTGGTGCTGGTGGTAATAATAATAATGCAATACTGGTATTAAACTGGTAACTGGTGGTGGTGGTGGTTGAGAAAGACATACTTAGTTGGTGGCTAAAGCTGAGGATTTGTAAAAGAGTTGAGTGAATGCATTGATAAAAACAAGGAGTAGTGTTTGAAATACATTACATTATGTCTTTTCACCTGGATCCGCCTTGGTGACATTGTGTCCATTGTTTGGCCACACTCAGCTGGTGTCAATCACTGGCCAAAGGTCCGCCTCTTTGAACCACGCCCATCCCCAAATCTAATCCGCCCTGAGGAGCCCACCGATCCAGCCCCAACGCTCGTTTTTATACCATCGACACCAGTACCAAGCCATACCAAATATCCATCCATGGTCACTGTGTTGCTGTTCCTCTCTTCTTCTATATGGTCCTGTGGTACTCTCTAGAGTAACGCCAACAGCATTACCCACATAAGATCTCCTTTATACTAAGAGTTGTATTTCTAAAAGTTGTTTTAACAGCTTTAAAAGTTACATCGTGTTTCGTGTAGCATGTATACTAAGTTGTAACATTACAAGCATTTATTTCATACGGATAGAATATTCAAAGTTATCAAAAGTTAAAGCCAGCCTTCTAGAGTGTTTATCCTATCCTTTACTGAGTTTTAAAACACCACCAGTTCTCTAGCATTACACTGGTGGTAGTAGTAAACTAGTAAACTCAACACTCTATCCATACCGTTTGGATGACTTAACAACCACCAATACTACTAACAACTAGTACAACACTACTACCACCACAAACCAGCAACCAAGAGTGAAACAACTTTTAAGAACTTCTTCTCTGAGCTAAAGTTCTCATCATAAGAACAACTTTTTCCCCCATACCAACCCGGAGAAACTGTTAGACCTTTGGGTTTCCTTACTGCTGAAGAGAATCAAGAAGACCAAACGAAATGTGCCTTGCGCCAACTCTTCAGTCGATAACTGAGTACTCGAGAGATAACTACTAACTAACACCCCGTGTCAATTCTTCTACAACACATTCTAAAATACAATACAATACGGACCAAGTACTACTACCACTTAGTTATGTACCCCTAACTAAGTAAAGTACCACCACCACTACTACCGTTGCATATTGCTAACTATTACCACTACTACTCTATTATTATTTACTACTAGCCAAATATTAGGGATAGACACATTTTATTTATTCACTACATAAGTATACAAATTTTCATGTTATCATCCCCCTTCAAGTAGAAGTAGTTGTGATGAAATGAGACATTTTATTCTCAGTCTGACTTTTTCTCACCTAAAGTTATAGGCGATTTGGGATCAAGAGAAAGACAAAATTGTTGAAATAAAACCGCATGGGTTTTTATACATTGAGTATAATTATAAGAATTATTTACAAGAAATTATGAAATTTTAAGAAAAAAGTGGAAGAAACTTTTTGGAAATTATATTTTGTTTTTTACATTATTTGAAATTTTTATAAAGATAAAAATAAGCTGACATAACTTTTTGAGACGTTTAAAGACAACAAAAAACCAATAATGTCAAAAGTGTTGCTTGAAGAGTAAAAGAATTATATTTTATTGGTACAAAGTGAAAGTGATTCAGTTTTTTGGATCTCATTTCCAAATAAAAAAAATATCTGCTGGATAATTACCAGACGGATAAGACCAAAGTGGACAATATGCTCCCAGCAGCCATGGACGATACTCCAGCTGTCGCTTCGACCAAACCTCGGTCAACAGACTTTTCCATTGCGGCTATTATGTCCAAAGAGATCTCTACTAAAAATCAAAGTTCCTCACCCGGTTTTGGAAGCGATAGTCCTACAAAGCCTATAGGTGAGTTTGAATTTTAATAATTTTTTTAATTTTAGACTACTTTTTTAGCTGAAGAGTTTCTAGAAATCTTATTTTAATACAAACCTCGTTTAATTCATTTTTTAAATTATATTAAAAAATGTATAAGAAGTATTAGAAGTTATTTAATTAGGATTTTAAATCAAGTGGCCAATTAGCAAGTACAATTTTTATTCCAGAACCCCATTGATATTTTACTACCGATGATAGAATATTATTGTTTTTTCAATTATAAAAATCAATCCTCTGTTTTGAAACAAATTTTTAGTACTAGATTCACAGCTGGAATATCACTTAACAAGTCAGAATAAAATAGGGAACAACTTCATGAAAAATAATAGGTTCTACTCGTAGGAGAACGATTAAGTAAATATTATTTACAGCACATCAGGAGGTATTTGAGCCCCAAGGAAGATTACGCTTGTTTATTGAATTATATTTTTACATACAAAATGCTTTAGAATGAATACACATAAATTTATAGATACTTGGTTTTATTTTACATTATATGTTCTTAAGACAATTTATAAGAATTGGTCCTTAGTCATTACCAGAATATATTTTAATTTATTTTGTAACATTTTTATTATTTTATTACTCCATAGATAAATTCTGTACCAGTATTGATAATCGATATGGAGATGACTACAACCATAATAGTAACAATCATCATCATTACAACAATAGTAGAATGTTGAACACATCTAGTGAATCAGTTTCGCATAGAGGTTCCGAAACAGAAGACTTTTCTGAGAGTGATTGCGAAAAAGATATAGACATTTGTGATGATGACAATAAAGTCACATCTTCCTCTGTTGAGACCCCTGTAAGTGTAAAAGACTTTGAAGATGACGAAGGGGATATTTGTAGTCCTGGTGTTGGAGATCGGTCCACTCCAGGAGTCAGTTCCCCAGGTCCGGATGAACCCGTTCCTCCGACAACTAATAATCAATCGTCGTCCAAGAAGAGTTCAAAAACTCAGAAAAAAGTTGAAATGAAAGGTCGATGCAATTGCGATGAACTTTTGTTAGTTAATTGTCATCTAGAAACCAAAGAATTATGGGACAAGTTCCATGATCTGGGCACGGAAATGATTATAACCAAAACTGGACGGTAAGAAAGAGACAATTGTTATTATTCTTTTAAATCCTTTTTTTATTACGGTTTGCTTTTAATGGTTCCTTTAATAATCTTTCATGCTTGTTATCTTTTTATGATGATGTGATATGACCTTTCGTTATTCACTCCTTATTGGCCTTTTTTATTACTTATATATCTATCATCAAAAAGTCAGATTAGGAGAATAAAGAGTTTTATAATTCTCTATTTTTGAGAGAATTGCATTGAATTATTGCATTTTTTTATTTTTATAACAAATTTACAATCGTGAGACCCTCAAAGAATAGTATTTCTTTGTAATTATTAAGTAGAGCTGCAATTAACATTTTAAGTGGAATAATATAAACGTAATTACCTAACAGCTTAAAGCATTCTGATTTTTCAAATGTATTTTTTATTTATTTATTACATTGAATTTCATTACTTTGTAGTAGTAGTTAGTAGTAGCAGTAGTGACTAGAGGCAACCAGACGACATTGAATCAAAGCATTGACTCCATTCCATCTCATGTAATATTATTAAATGATCCAGTTTCACTTTTTATTTCATTTTGAGAAAAATCTTATCCTTTTTATCTCTGTATGAGATGCGCACCCTTCAGCATGATGCATGTTAGTTTGGTGTATAGCGTATAGGTACATATAAATATAACATCTTGCCTTTTTCATGTGTTTGATGAAAAGATGTTGTGCACGGCATGATCTGATGTGATGATACAAATCCTTAAGGCTATATAAACATTAAGCGGTCAATGAAAAGGGTGGGAGGTATTTAGAATAAATATAATCGTATAAAATTGACCTGGAGGAGGAAGAAAAAACATGCTTGCATTTGCACGCAAAAGCTCAAAAAACAAGTCTTCAAGTTTGAAAATATGCAATGAAGATATAATAATGATTGGATATAAAGATTTTTATATATACCTAATAATGATATATTTGGTTTTTACCTCAATAATATTATTAGTTAGAGAACAATAATAATAATAATAATAATAATAATAATATTACGTGTTTTAATATCAGACACAACTTTTAAAGATTAAGAGTATTATTTCGTCGTTTTGTGTAGTTATAGCTCAATAACCAGCTTTGCATGCAAAGGAAGGCAAAAAGAGCTTGCAAATCGAGAAAAATCATAAAAGTTAAGGTAATTATTGGTTCACAAGAAATTTATATGTGGTGATGAAATTTTCATTCCCTTCGGCTTAACTCTCTGGAATTTCACGCCTTTTTGTCTCAACTTATGCCAATAATTTAGATAAATCAATCAATTTTTTAAAATAATTCTTTCTTTTAATCGCCACCAATTAAGGTAATTTTATAGTCTCATATTTTGCATTGTAATTACCTTATTATGCAGACAGTATTGAGAGGTTGAATATTAAAATGGGATTTTTATTTTTGTTTTTCTTATCAAATTTTTTTCAAATGAAATTAAGCAACTGTTATAAAAACATAATGATTCAG